>CAKAJE020000225.1:0-47895 GCA_916610135.2 Macropis europaea
AGTATTGCATTTTACTCGCCATTTCATGCGCTTTGAGATGCCGCTTAGCCCAACACGCTATCTGAAATAGGAGCGACGTAAATTGAACAAATGTGATAGAATTTCCCTGAAATCTTATATTAAACAAAATATAAAATGATCTAATCGGGTCTCTGATTGCCCTATCATAGAAGTTTAGCAGTGCATTTTACTCGCCATTCCACGCGCTTTAAGATGCCGCCTAGCCCAGAACGCTATCTGAAATAGGAGCGACCTAAATTGAACGAATGTGATAGAATTTTGCTGAATTCTTAAATTAACCATAATATAAAAGGATCTAATCGGGTCTCTGCTTGCCCTACCCTAGAAGTTTAATAGTGCATTTTACTCGCCATTTCATGCGCTTTGAGATGCCGCTTAGCCCAATACGCTATCTGAAATATCAGCGACGAAAGTTGAACAAATGTGATAGAATTTCGCTGAATTATTTTATTAACCAGAATGTAAAATGATCTAATCTGGTCTCTGTTCGCCCTAGCCTCGAAGTTTAATAGTGGATTTTACTAGGCATGCCACGCGCTTTAAGATGCCGCCTATCCCAGTACGCTACCTGAAATAGGAGCGACGTAAGTTGGACAAATGTGATAGAATTACGCTGAATTCTTATATTAACCGTAATATAAAATGATGTAATCGGGTCTCTGTTTGCCTTATCCTAGAAGTTTAATAGTGCATTTCACTCGTCATTTCATGCGCTTTGAGATGCCGCTAAGCACAATAAGCTATCTGGAATAGCAGCGACGTAAATTGAACAAATGTGATAGAATTACGCCGAATTCTTATATTAACCGTAATATAAAATGATCTAATCGGGTCTCTGTTTGCCTTATCCTAGAAGTTTAATAGTGCATTTTACTCGCCATTCCACGCGCATTAAGATGCCGCCTAGCCCAGTTCGCTATCTGAAATATGAGCGACGTAAATTGAACAAATGTGATAGAATTTCGCTGAATTCTTATATTAACCAAAATATAAAATGATCGAATCGGGTCTCTGATTGCCCTATCATAGAATTTTAATAGTGCATTCTACTCGCCATTCAACCCGCTTTAAGATGCCGCCTAGCCCAGTACGCTATCTGAAATAGGAGCGACGTAAATTGAACAAATGTGATAGAATTTTGCTGATTCTTAAATTAACCATAATATAAAATGATCTAATCGGGTCTCTGATTGCCCTATCATAGAATTTTAATAGTGCATTTTACTCGCCATTCCACGCGGTTTAAGATGCCGTCTAGCCCAGTACGCTATCTGAAATAGGAACGACGTAAGTGGAACAAATGTGATAGAATTACGCTGAATTCTTATATTAACCGTAATATAAAATTATCTAATCGGGTCTCTGTTTGCCTTATCCTAGAAGTATAATAGTGCATTATACTCGCCATTTCATGAGCTTTTATATGCCGCTTTGCCCAATACGCTATCTGAAATAGGAACGACGTAAATTGAACAAATGTGATAGAATTTCACTGAATTCTTATATTAACCAAAATATAAAATGATCTAATCAGGTCTCTGATTGCCCTAGCATAGAAGTTTAATAGTGCATTTTACTCGCCATTCCGCGCGCTTTAAGATGCCGCATAGCCCAGTTCGCTATCTGAAATATGAGCGACGTAAATTGAACAAATGTGATAGAATTTCGCAGAATTCTTATATTAACCGTAATATAAAATGATCTAATCGGGTCTCTGTTTGCCTTATCCTAGAAGTTTAATAGTGCATTTTACTCGCCATTCCACGCACTTTAAGATGCCGCCTAGCCCAGTACGCTACCTGAAATAGGAGCGACGTAAGTTGAACAAATGTGATAGAATTACGCTGAATTCTTATATTAACAGTAATATAAAAATATCTAATCGGGTCTCTGTTTGCCTTATCCTAGAAGTTTGATAGTGCATTTTACTCGCCATTTCATGCGCTTTGAGATGCCGCTTAGCCCAATACGGTATCTGAAATATGAGCGACGTAAATTGAACAAATGTGATAGAATTTCGCTGAATTCTTATATTAACCAAAATATAAAATGATGGAATCGGGTCTCTGATTGCCCTATCATAGAATTTTAATAGTGCATTCTACTCGCCATTCAACCCGCTTTAAGATGCCGCCTAGCCCAGTACGCTATCTGAAATAGGAGCGACGTAAATTGAACAAATGTGATAGAATTTTGCTGAATTCTTAAATTAACCATAATATAAAATGATCTAATCGGGTCTCTGTTTGCCCTATCATAGAATTTTAATAGTGCATTTTACTCGCCATTCCACGCGGTTTTAGATGCCGTCTAGCCCAGTACGCTATCTGAAATAGGAACGACGTAAGTGGAACAAATGTGATAGAATTACGCTGAATTCTTATATTAACCGTAATATAAAATTATCTAATCGGGTCTCTGTTTGCCTTATCCTAGAAGTATAATAGTGCATTATACTCGCCATTTCATGAGCTTTTATATGCCGCTTTGCCCAATACGCTATCTGAAATAGGAACGACGTAAATTGAACAAATGTGATAGAATTTCACTGAATTCTTATATTAACCAAAATATAAAATGATCTAATCAGGTCTCTGATTGCCCTAGCATAGAAGTTTAATAGTGCATTTTACTCGACATTCCGCGCGCTTTAAGATGCCGCATAGCCCAGTTCGCTATCTGAAATATGAGCGACGTAAATTGAACAAATGTGATAGAATTTCGCAGAATTCTTATATTAACCGTAATATAAAATGATCTAATCGGGTCTCTGTTTGCCTTATCCTAGAAGTTTAATAGTGCATTTTACTCGCCATTCCACGCACTTTAAGATGCCGCCTAGCCCAGTACGCTACCTGAAATAGGAGCGACGTAAGTTGAACAAATGTGATAGAATTACGCTGAATTCTTATATTAACAGTAATATAAAACTATCTAATCGGGTCTCTGTTTGCCTTATCCTAGAAGTTTAATAGTGCGTTTTACTCGCCATTCCACGCGCTTTAAGATGCCGCCTAGCCCAGTACGCTACCTGAAATAGGAGCGACGTAAGTTGGACAAATGTGATAGAATTACGCTGAATTCTTATATTAACCGTAATATAAAATGATGTAATCGGGTCTCTGTTTGCCTTATCCTAGAAGTTTAATAGTGCATTTCACTCGTCATTTCATGCGCTTTGAGATGCCGCTAAGCACAATAAGCTATCTGGAATAGCAGCGACGTAAATTGAACAAATGTGATAGAATTACGCCGAATTCTTATATTAACCGTAATATAAAATGATCTAATCGGGTCTCTGTTTGCCTTATCCTAGAAGTTTAATAGTGCATTTTACTCGCCATTCCACGCGCATTAAGATGCCGCCTAGCCCAGTTCGCTATCTGAAATATGAGCGACGTAAATTGAACAAATGTGATAGAATTTCGCTGAATTCTTATATTAACCAAAATATAAAATGATCGAATCGGGTCTCTGATTGCCCTATCATAGAATTTTAATAGTGCATTCTACTCGCCATTCAACCCGCTTTAAGATGCCGCCTAGCCCAGTACGCTATCTGAAATAGGAGCGACGTAAATTGAACAAATGTGATAGAATTTTGCTGAATTCTTAAATTAACCATAATATAAAATGATCTAATCGGGTCTCTGATTGCCCTATCATAGAATTTTAATAGTGCATTTTACTCGCCATTCCACGCGGTTTAAGATGCCGTCTAGCCCAGTACGCTATCTGAAATAGGAACGACGTAAGTGGAACAAATGTGATAGAATTACGCTGAATTCTTATATTAACCGTAATATAAAATTATCTAATCGGGTCTCTGTTTGCCTTATCCTAGAAGTATAATAGTGCATTATACTCGCCATTTCATGAGCTTTTATATGCCGCTTTGCCCAATACGCTATCTGAAATAGGAACGACGTAAATTGAACAAATGTGATAGAATTTCACTGAATTCTTATATTAACCAAAATATAAAATGATCTAATCAGGTCTCTGATTGCCCTAGCATAGAAGTTTAATAGTGCATTTTACTCGCCATTCCGCGCGCTTTAAGATGCCGCATAGCCCAGTTCGCTATCTGAAATATGAGCGACGTAAATTGAACAAATGTGATAGAATTTCGCAGAATTCTTATATTAACCGTAATATAAAATGATCTAATCGGGTCTCTGTTTGCCTTATCCTAGAAGTTTAATAGTGCATTTTACTCGCCATTCCACGCACTTTAAGATGCCGCCTAGCCCAGTACGCTATCTGAAATAGGAGCGACGTAAATTGAACAAATGTGATAGAATTTTGCTGAATTCTTAAATTAACCATAATATAAAATGATCTAATCGGGTCTCTGATTGCCCTATCATAGAATTTTAATAGTGCATTTTACTCGCCATTCCACGCGGTTTAAGATGCCGTCTAGCCCAGTACGCTATCTGAAATAGGAACGACGTAAGTGGAACAAATGTGATAGAATTACGCTGAATTCTTATATTAACCGTAATATAAAATTATCTAATCGGGTCTCTGTTTGCCTTATCCTAGAAGTATAATAGTGCATTATACTCGCCATTTCATGAGCTTTTATATGCCGCTTTGCCCAATACGCTATCTGAAATAGGAACGACGTAAATTGAACAAATGTGATAGAATTTCACTGAATTCTTATATTAACCAAAATATAAAATGATCTAATCAGGTCTCTGATTGCCCTAGCATAGAAGTTTAATAGTGCATTTTACTCGCCATTCCGCGCGCTTTAAGATGCCGCATAGCCCAGTTCGCTATCTGAAATATGAGCGACGTAAATTGAACAAATGTGATAGAATTTCGCAGAATTCTTATATTAACCGTAATATAAAATGATCTAATCGGGTCTCTGTTTGCCTTATCCTAGAAGTTTAATAGTGCATTTTACTCGCCATTCCACGCGCATTAAGATGCCGCCTAGTCCAGTACGCTACCTGAAATAGGAGCGACGTAAGTTGAACAAATGTGATAGTATTACGCTGAATTCTTATATTAACCGTAATATAAAATGATCTAATCGGGTCTCTGTTTGCCCTACCCTAGAACTTTAATAGTGCATTTCACTCGTCATTTCATGCGCTTTGAGATGCCGCTTAGCCTAATACGCTATCTGATATAGGAGCGATATAAGTTGAACAAATGTGATAGAATTTTGCTGAATTCTTAAATTAACCATAACATAAAATGATCTAATCGGATCTCTGCTTGCCCTACCCTAGAAGTTTAATAGTGCATTTTAGTCGCTATTTCATGCGCTTTGAGATGCCGCTTCGCCCAATACGCTATCTGAAATAGGAGTGACGTAAATTAAACAAATGTGATAGAATTTCCCTGAAATCTTATATTAACCAAAATATAAAATGATGTAATCGGGTCTCTGATTGCCCTATCATAAAAGTTTAGTAGTGCATTTTAGTCGCCCTTCCACGCGCCTTAAGATGCCGCCTAGGCCAGTACGCTATCTGAAATAGGAGCGACGTAAGTTGAACAAATGTGATAGAATTTTGCTGAATTCTTATATTAAACAAAATATAAAATGATCTAATCGGGTCTCTGATTGCCCTATCATAGAAGTTTAATAGTGCCTTTTACTCGCCATTCCACGCGCTTTAAGATGCCGCATAGCCCAGTGCGCTATCTGAAATAGGAGAGACGTAAATTGAACAAATGTGATAGAATTTTGCTGAATGCTTATATTAACCTTAATGTAAAATGATCTAATCGGGTCTCTGTTCGCCCTACCCTAGAAGTTTAATAGTGCATTTCACTCGTCATTTCATGCGCTATGAGATGCCGTTTAGCCCAATACGCTATCTGAAACAGGAGCGACGTAAATTGAACAAATGTGGTAGAATTTCGCTGAACTCTTATATTAAACAAAATATAAAATGATCTAATCGGGTCTCTGATTGCCCTATCATAGAAGTTTAGCAGTGAATTTTAGTCGCCCTTCCACGCGCTTTAAGATGCCGCCTAGCCCAGTACGCTATCTGAAATAGGAGCGACGTAAGTTGAACAAATGTGATAGAATTACGCTGAATTCTTATATTAACCTTAATGTAAAATGATCTAATCGGGTCTCTGTTCGCCCTACCCTAGAAGTTTAATAGTGTATTTCACTCGTCATTTCATGCGCTATGAGATGCCGTATAGCCCAATACGCTATCTGAAATAGGAGCGACGTAAATTGAACAAATGTGGTAGAATTTCGCTGAACTCTTATATTAAACAAAATATAAAATGATCTAATCGGGTCTCTGATTGCCCTTTCATAGAAGTTTAGTAGTGCATTTTACTCGCCCTTCCACGCGCTTTAAGATGCCGCCTAGCGCAGTACGCTATCTGAACTGCAGCGACGTACGTTGAACAAATGTGATAGAATTACGCTGCGTTCTTATATTAGCCGTAATATAAAATGATCTAATCGGTGTCTCTGTTTGCCCTACCCTAGAAGTTTAATAGTGCATTTTACTCGCCATTTCATGCGCTTTCAGATGCCGCTTAGCCCAAAACGCTATCTGAAATAGGAGCGACGTAAGTTGAACAAATGTGATAGAATTTTGCTGAATTCTTAAATTAACCATAATATAAAATGATCTAATCGGGTCTCTGTTAGCCCTACCCTAGAGGTTTAATAGCGCATTTTACTCGCCATTTCTTGCGCTTTGAGATGCCCCTTAGCCCAACACGCTATATGAAATATCAGCGACGTAAATTGAACAAATGTGATAGAATTCTGCTGAATTCTTAAATTAACCATAACAAAAAATGATCAAATCGGATCTCTGTTTGCCGTACCCTAGAAGTTTAATAGTGCATTGTACCCGCCATTTCATGCGCTTTGAGATGCCGCTTAGCCCACTACGCTATCTGAAATAGGAGCGAAGTAAATTGAACAAATGTGATAGAATTTCGCTGAATTCTTATATTAACCAAAATATAAAATGATCTAATCGGGTCTCTGATTGCCCTATCATAGAAGTTCAGTAGTGCATTTTACTCGCCCTTCCACGCGCTTTAAGATGCCGCCTAGCCCAGTACGCCATCTGAAATAGGAGCGACGTAAATTGAACAAATCTGTTAGAATTTTGATGAATTCTTAAATTAACCATAATATAAAATGATCTAATCGGGTCTCTGATTGCCCTATCATAGAAGTTTAATAGTGCATTTTACTCGCCATTCCACACGCTTTAAGATGCCGCCTAGCCCAGTACGCTATCTGAAATAGGAGCGACGTAAATTGAACAAATGTGATAGAATTTTGCTGAATTCTTATATTAACCAAAATATAAAATGATGTAATCGGGTCTCTGATTGCCCTATCATAAAAGTTTAGTAGTGCATTTTAGTCGCCCTTCCACGCGCCTTAAGATGCCGCCTAGGCCAGTACGCTATCTGAAATAGGAGCGACGTAAGTTGAACAAATGTGATAGAATTACGCTGAATTCTTATATTAACCGTAATTTAAATGATCTAATCGCGTCTCTGATTGCCCTACCCTAGAAGATTAATGGTGCATTCTACTCGCCATTTCATGCGCTTTGAGATGCCGCTTAGCCCAATACGCTATCTGAAATAGGAGCGACGTAAGTTGAACAAATGTGATAGAATTACGCTGCATTCTTATATTAACCGTAATATAAAATGATCTAATCGGGTCCCTGTTTGCCTTACCCTAGAAGTTTAATAGTGCATTTTACTCGCCATTTCATGCGCATTGAGATGCCGCTTAGCCCAATACGCTATCTGAAAGAGGAGCGACGTAAATTGAACAAAGGTGATAGAATTTCGCTGAATTCTTAAATTAACCATAATATAAAATGATCTAGTCGGGTCTCTGTTGGCCCTACCCTAGATGTTTAATAGTGCATTTTACTCGCAATTTCTTGCGCTTTGAGATGCCGCCTAGCCCAATACGCTATCTGAAATATGAGCGACGTAAATTGAACAAATGTGATAGAATTTCGCTGAATTCTTATATTAACCAAAATATAAAATGATCTAAGAGTGTCCCTGTTCAACCTACCCTAGAAGTTTAATAGTGCATTTTACTCGCCATTTCTTGCGCTTTAAGATGCCGCCTATCCCAGTACGCTATCTGAAATAGGAGCGACGTAAGTTGAACAAATGTGATAGAATTTCGCTGAATTCTTAAATTAACCATAATATAAAATGATCTAATCGGTGTCTCTGTTTGCCCTACCCTAGAAGTTTAATCGTGCATTTTACTCGCCATTTCATGCGCTTTCAGATGCCGCGTAGCCCAGTACGCTATCTGAAATAGGAGCGACGTAATTTGAACAAATGTGATAGAATATCCCTGAAATCTTATATTAAACAAAATATAAAATGATCTAATCAGGTCTCTGATTGCCCTATCATAGAAGTTTAGTAGTGCATTTTACTCGCCATTCCCCGCGCTTTAAGATGCCGCCTAGCCCAATACGCTATCTGAAATAGGAGCGACGTAAATTGAACCAATGTGGTAGATTCTTGATGAATTCTTAAATTAACCATAATATAAAATGATCTAGTCGGGTCTCTGTTTGCCCTACCCTAGAAGTTTAATAGTGCATTTTACTCGCCATATCATGCGCTTTGAGAAGCCGCTTAGCCCAATACGCTATCTGAAATAGGAGCGACGTAAATTGGACAAATGTGATAGAATTTCGCTGAATTCTTATATTGACCAAAATATAAAATGATCTAATCGGGTCTCTGATTGCCCTATCATAGAAGTTCATAGTGCATTTTAGTCGCCATTCCACGCGCTTTAAGGTGCCGCCTAGCCCAGTACGCTGTCTGATATAGGAGCGACGTAAATTGAACAAATGTGATAGAATTTTCCTGAATTCTTAAATTAACCATAATATAAAATGATCTAATCGGTTCTCTGTTTGCCCTACCCTAGAAGTTTAATAGTGCATTTTACTCGCCATTTCATACTCTTTGAGATGCCGCTTAGCCCAATACGCTATCTGAAATAGGAGCGACGTAAGTTGAACAAATGTGATAGAATTTCGCTGAATTCTTATATTAACCGTAATATAAAATGATCTAATCGGGTCCCTGTTTGCCTTACCCTAGAAGTTTAATAGTGCATTTTACTCGCCATTTCATGCGCATTGAGATGCCGCTTAGCCCAATACGCTATCTGAAAGAGGAGCGACGTAAATTGAACAAAGGTGATAGAATTTCGCTGAATTCTTAAATTAACCATAATATAAAATGATCTAGTCGGGTCTCTGTTGGCCCTACCCTAGATGTTTAATAGTACATTTTACTCGCAATTTCTTGCGCTTTGAGATGCCGCCTAGCCCAATACGCTATCTGAAATAGGAGCGACGTAAGTTGAACAAATGTGATAGAATTTCGCTGAATTCTTATATTAACCGTAATATAAAATGATCTAATCGGGTCCCTGTTTGCCTAACCCTAGAAGTTTAATAGTGCATTTTACTCGCCATTTCATGCGCATTGAGATGCCGCTTAGCCCAATACGCTATCTGAAATAGGAGCGACGTAAATTGAACAAATCTGTTAGAATTTTGATGAATTCTTAAATTAACCATAATATAAAATGATCTAATCGGGTCTCTGATTGCCCTATCATAGAAGTTTAATAGTGCATTTTACTCGCCATTCCACACGCTTTAAGATGCCGCCTAGCCCAGTACGCTATCTGAAATAGGAGCGACGTAAATTGAACAAATGTGATAGAATTTTGCTGAATTCTTATATTAACCAAAATATAAAATGATGTAATCGGGTCTCTGATTGCCCTATCATAAAAGTTTAGTAGTGCATTTTAGTCGCCCTTCCACGCGCCTTAAGATGCCGCCTAGGCCAGTACGCTATCTGAAATAGGAGCGACGTAAGTTGAACAAATGTGATAGAATTACGCTGAATTCTTATATTAACCGTAATTTAAATGATCTAATCGCGTCTCTGATTGCCCTACCCTAGAAGATTAATGGTGCATTCTACTCGCCATTTCATGCGCTTTGAGATGCCGCTTAGCCCAATACGCTATCTGAAATAGGAGCGACGTAAGTTGAACAAATGTGATAGAATTTCGCTGAATTCTTATATTGACCAAAATATAAAATGATCTAATCGGGTCTCTGATTGCCCTATCATAGAAGTTCATAGTGCATTTTAGTCGCCATTCCACGCGCTTTAAGGTGCCGCCTAGCCCAGTACGCTGTCTGATATAGGAGCGACGTAAATTGAACAAATGTGATAGAATTTTCCTGAATTCTTAAATTAACCATAATATAAAATGATCTAATCGGTTCTCTGTTTGCCCTACCCTAGAAGTTTAATAGTGCATTTTACTCGCCATTTCATACTCTTTGAGATGCCGCTTAGCCCAATACGCTATCTGAAATAGGAGCGACGTAAGTTGAACAAATGTGATAGAATTTCGCTGAATTCTTATATTAACCAAAATATAAAATGATCTAATCGGGTCTCTGATTGCCCTATCACAGAAGTTTAATAGTGCACTTTACTCGCCATTCCACGCGCTTTAAGATGCCGCCTAGCCCAGTACGCTATCTGAAATAGGAGCGACGTAAATTGAACAAATGTGATAGCATTTTGCTGAATTCTTAAATTAACCATAATATAAAATGATCTAATCGGGTCTCTGTTTGCCCTACCCTAGAAGTTTAATAGTGCATTTTACTCGCCATTTCATGCGCTTTGAGGTGCCGCTTAGCCCAATACGCTATCTGAAATAGGAGCGACGTAAATTGAACCAACGTGATAGAATCTTGCTGAATTCTTATATTAGCCGTAATATAAAATGATCTAATCGGGTCTCTGATTGCCCTATCATAGAAGTTTAGTAGTGCATTTTACTCGTCATTCCACGCGCTTTAAGATGCCGCCTAGCCCAGTACGCTATCTGAAATAGGAGCGACGTAAATTGAACCAATGTGATAGAATCTTGCTGAATTCTTAAATTAACCATAATATAAAATGATCTAGTCGGGTCTCTGTTTGCCCTACCCTAGAAGTTTAATAGTGCATTTTACTCACCATTTCATGCGCTTTGAGATGCCGCTTAGCTCAATACGCTATCTGAAATAGGAGCGACGTATATTGAACAAATGTGATAGAATTTTGCTGAATTCTTAAATTAACCATAATATAAAATGATCTAATCGGGTCTCTGTTTGCCCTACCCTAGAAGTTTAATAGTGCATTTTACTCGCCATTTCATGCGCTTTGAGGTGCCGCTTAGCCCAATACGCTATCTGAAATAGGAGCGACCTAAGTTGAACAAATGTGATAGAATTTCGCTGAATTCTTATATTAACCAAAATATAAAATGATCTAATCGGGTCTCTGATTGCCCTATCATAGAAGTTTAGTAGTGCATTTTACTTGCCCTTCCACGCGCTTTCAGATGCCGCCTAGCGCAGTACGCTATCTGAACTGGAGCGACGTAAGTTGAACAAATGTGATAGAATTACGCTGAATTCTTATATTAGCCGTAATATAAAATGATCTAATCGGGTCTCTGATTGCCCTATCATAGAAGTTTAGTAGTGCATTTTACTCGCCATTCCACGCGCTTTAAGATGCCGCCTAGCCCAGTACGCTATCTGAAATAGGAGCGACGTAAATTGAACCAATGTGATAGAATCTTGCTGATTTCTTAAATTAACCATAATATAAAATGATCTAGTCGGGTCTCTGTTTGCCCTACCCTAGAAGTTTAATAGTGCATTTTACTTGCCCTTCCACGCGCTTTAAGATGCCGCCTAGCGCAGTACGCTATCTGAACTGGAGCGACGTAAGTTGAACAAATGTGATAGAATTACGCTGAATTCTTATATTAGCCTTAATATAAAATGATCTAATCGGGTCTCTGATTGCCCTATCATAGAAGTTTAGTAGTGCATTTTACTCGCCATTCCACGCGCTTTAACATGCCGCCTAGCCCAGTACGCTATCTGAAACAGGAGCGACGTATATTGAACAAATGTGATAGAATTTTGCTGAATTCTTAAATTAACCATAATATAAAATCATCTTATCGGGTCTCTGTTTGCCCTACCCTAGAAGTTTAATAGTGCATTTTACTCGCCATTTCTTGCGCTTTAAGATGCCGCCGAGCCCAGTACGCTATCTGAAGTAGGAGCGACGTAAATTGAACAATTCTGATAGAATTGCGCTGAATTCTTATATTAACCAAAATATAAAATGATCTAATCGGGTCTCTGATTGCCCTATCATAGAAGTTTAATAGTGCATTTTACTCGACAATCCACGCGCTTTAAGATTCCGCCTAGCCCAGTACGCTATTTGAAATAGGAGCGACGTAAATTGAACAAATGTGATAGAATTTGGCAGAATTCTTAAATTAACCATAATATAAAATGATCTAATCGGGTCTCTGTTTGCCTTATCCTAGAAGTTTAGTATTGCATTTTACTCGCCATTTCATGCGCTTTGAGATGCCGCTTAGCCCAATACGCTATCTGAAATAGGAGCGACGTAAATTGAACAAATGTGATAGAATTTCGCTGAATTCTTAAATTAACTATAATATAAAATGATCTAATCGGGTCACTGATTGCCCTACCCTAGAAGTTTAATAGTGCATTTTACTCGCCATTTCATGCGCTTTGAGATGCCGCTTAGCCCAATACGCTATCTGAAATATGAGCGACGAAAGTTGAACAAATGTGATAGAATTTCTCTGAATTATTTTATTAACCAGAATGTAAAATGATCTAATCTGGTCTCTGTTCGCCCTAGCCTAGATGTTTAATAGTGGATTTTACTCGGCATTCCACGCGCTTTAAGATGCCGCCTATCCCAGAACGCTATCTGAAATAGGAGCGACCTAAATTGAACGAATGTGATAGAATTTTGCTGAATTCTTAAATTAACCATAATATAAAATGATCTAATCGGGTCTCTGCTTGCCCTACCCTAGAAGTTTAATAGTGCATTTTAGTCGCCATTTCATGCGCTTTGAGATGCCGCTTCGCCCAATACGCTATCTGAAATAGGAGCGACGTAAATTAAACAAATGTGATAGAATTTCCCTGAAATCTTATATTAAACAAAATATAAAATGATCTAATCGGGTCTCTGATTGCCCTATCATAGATGTTTAGCAGTGCATTCTACTTGCCATTCCACGCGCTTTAAGATGCCGCCTAGCCCAGTACGCTATCTAAATTAGGAGCGACGTAAGTTGAACAAATGTGATAGAATTTCGCTCAATTCTTAAATTAACCATAATATAAAATGATCTAATCGGGTCTCTGTTCGCCCTAGCCTAGAACTTTAATAGTGCATTTTATTCGCCATTTCATACGCTTTGAGATGCCGCTTTGCCCAATACGCTATCTGAAATAGGAGCGACGTAAGTTGAACAAATGTGATAGAATTTCACTGAATTCTTATATTAACCAAAATATAAAATGATCTAATCGGGTCTCTGATTGCCCTAGCATAGAAGTTTAATAGTGCATTTTACTCGCCATGCCGCGCGCTTTAAGATGCCGCATAGCCCAGTTCGCCATCTGAAATATGAGCGACGTAAATTGAACAAATGTGATAGAATTTCGCTGAATTCTTATATTAACCAAAATATAAAATGATCTAATCGGGTCCCTGTTTGCCCTACCCTAGAAGTTTAATAGTGCATTTAGCTCGCCATTTCATGCGCTTTGAGATGCCGCTGAGCCCAGTACGCTAATTGAAATAGGAGCGACTTAAATTGAACAAATGTGATAGAATTTCACTGAATTCTTATATTAACCAAAATATAAAATGATCTAATCGGGTCTCTGTTCGCCCTACCATAGAAGTCTAATGGTGAATTTCACTCGCCATTTCATGCGCTTTGAGATGCCGCTTAGCCCAATACGCTATCTGAAATACGAGCGACGTAAGTTGAACAAATGTGATAGAATTTCGCTGAATTCTTTTATTAACCATAATGTAAAATGATCTGCTCGGGTCTCTGTTCGCCCTAGCCTAGAAGTTTAATAGTGCATTTCACTCGTCATTTCATGCGCTTTGAGATGCCGCTGAGCCCAATAAGCTATCTGTAATAGGAGCGACGTAAATTGAACAAATGTGATAGAATTTCGCTGAATTCTTATATTAACCAAAATATAAAATGATCGAATCGGGTCTCTGATTGCCCTATCATAGAATTTTAATAGTGCATTCTACTCGCCATTCAACCCGCTTTAAGATGCCGCCTAGCCCAGTACGCTATCTGAAATAGGAGCGACGTAAATTGAACAAATGTGATAGAATTTTGCTGAATTCTTAAATTAACCATAATATAAAATGATCTAATCGGGTCTCTGATTGCCCTATCATAGAATTTTAATAGTGCATTTTACTCGCCATTCCACGCGGTTTAAGATGCCGTCTAGCCCAGTACGCTATCTGAAATAGGAACGACGTAAGTGGAACAAATGTGATAGAATTACGCTGAATTCTTATATTAACCGTAATATAAAATTATCTAATCGGGTCTCTGTTTGCCTTATCCTAGAAGTATAATAGTGCATTATACTCGCCATTTCATGAGCTTTTATATGCCGCTTTGCCCAATACGCTATCTGAAATAGGAACGACGTAAATTGAACAAATGTGATAGAATTTCACTGAATTCTTATATTAACCAAAATATAAAATGATCTAATCAGGTCTCTGATTGCCCTAGCATAGAAGTTTAATTGTGCATTTTACTCGCCATTCCGCGCGCTTTAAGATGCCGCATAGCCCAGTTCGCTATCTGAAATATGAGCGACGTAAATTGAACAAATGTGATAGAATTTCGCAGAATTCTTATATTAACCGTAATATAAAATGATCTAATCGGGTCTCTGTTTGCCTTATCCTAGAAGTTTAATAGTGCATTTTACTCGCCATTCCACGCACTTTAAGATGCCGCCTAGCCCAGTACGCTACCTGAAATAGGAGCGACGTAAGTTGAACAAATGTGATAGAATGACGCTGAATTCTTATATTAACAGTAATATAAAACTATCTAATCGGGTCTCTGTTTGCCTTATCCTAGAAGTTTGATAGTGCATTTTACTCGCCATTTCATGCGCTTTGAGATGCCGCTTAGCCCAATACGGTATCTGAAATAGGAGCGACGTAAATAGAACAAATGTGATAGAATTTTGCTGAATGCTTAAATTAACCACAATATAAAATGAGCTAATCGGGTCTCTGTTTGCCCTACCCTAGTAGTTTAATTGTGCATTTTACTCGCCATTTCATGCGCTTTGAGATGCCGCTTATCCCAATACGCTATCTGAAATAGGAGCGACGTAAGTTGAACAAATGTGATAGAATTTCGCTGAATTCTTATATTAACCAAAATATAAAATGATCTAATCGGGTCTCTGTTTGCCTTATCCTAGAAGTTTAGTATTGCATTTTACTCGCCATTTCATGCGCTTTGAGATGCCGCTTAGCCCAACACGCTATCTGAAATAGGAGCGACGTAAATTGAACAAATGTGATAGAATTTCCCTGAAATCTTATATTAAACAAAATATAAAATGATCTAATCGGGTCTCTGATTGCCCTATCATAGAAGTTTAGCAGTGCATTTTACTCGCCATTCCACGCGCTTTAAGATGCCGCCTAGCCCAGAACGCTATCTGAAATAGGAGCGACCTAAATTGAACGAATGTGATAGAATTTTGCTGAATTCTTAAATTAACCATAATATAAAATGATCTAATCGGGTCTCTGCTTGCCCTACCCTAGAAGTTTAATAGTGCATTTTACTCGCCATTTCATGCGCTTTGAGATGCCGCTTAGCCCAATACGCTATCTGAAATATCAGCGACGAAAGTTGAACAAATGTGATAGAATTTCGCTGAATTATTTTATTAACCAGAATGTAAAATGATCTAATCTGGTCTCTGTTCGCCCTAGCCTAGAAGTTTAATAGTGGATTTTACTAGGCATGCCACGCGCTTTAAGATGCCGCCTATCCCAGTACGCTACCTGAAATAGGAGCGACGTAAGTAGGACAAATGTGATAGAATTACGCTGAATTCTTATATTAACCGTAATATAAAATGATGTAATCGGGTCTCTGTTTGCCTTATCCTAGAAGTTTAATAGTGCATTTCACTCGTCATTTCATGCGCTTTGAGATGCCGCTAAGCACAATAAGCTATCTGGAATAGCAGCGACGTAAATTGAACAAATGTGATAGAATTACGCCGAATTCTTATATTAACCGTAATATAAAATGATCTAATCGGGTCTCTGTTTGCCTTATCCTAGAAGTTTAATAGTGCATTTTACTCGCCATTCCACGCGCATTAAGATGCCGCCTAGCCCAGTTCGCTATCTGAAATATGAGCGACGTAAATTGAACAAATGTGATAGAATTTCGCTGAATTCTTATATTAACCAAAATATAAAATGATCGAATCGGGTCTCTGATTGCCCTATCATAGAATTTTAATAGTGCATTCTACTCGCCATTCAACCCGCTTTAAGATGCCGCCTAGCCCAGTACGCTATCTGAAATAGGAGCGACGTAAATTGAACAAATGTGATAGAATTTTGCTGAATTCTTAAATTAACCATAATATAAAATGATCTAATCGGGTCTCTGATTGCCCTATCATAGAATTTTAATAGTGCATTTTACTCGCCATTCCACGCGGTTTAAGATGCCGTCTAGCCCAGTACGCTATCTGAAATAGGAACGACGTAAGTGGAACAAATGTGATAGAATTACGCTGAATTCTTATATTAACCGTAATATAAAATTATCTAATCGGGTCTCTGTTTGCCTTATCCTAGAAGTATAATAGTGCATTATACTCGCCATTTCATGAGCTTTTATATGCCGCTTTGCCCAATACGCTATCTGAAATAGGAACGACGTAAATTGAACAAATGTGATAGAATTTCACTGAATTCTTATATTAACCAAAATATAAAATGATCTAATCAGGTCTCTGATTGCCCTAGCATAGAAGTTTAATAGTGCATTTTACTCGCCATTCCGCGCGCTTTAAGATGCCGCATAGCCCAGTTCGCTATCTGAAATAGGAGCGACGTAAATTGAACAAATGTGATAGAATTTCGCAGAATTCTTAAATTAACCGTAATATAAAATGATCTAATCGGGTCTCTGTTTGCCTTATCCTAGAAGTTTAATAGTGCATTTTACTCGCCATTCCACGCACTTTAAGATGCCGCCTAGCCCAGTACGCTACCTGAAATAGGAGCGACGTAAGTTGAACAAATGTGATAGAATTACGCTGAATTCTTATATTAACAGTAATATAAAACTATCTAATCGGGTCTCTGTTTGCCTTATCCTAGAAGTTTGATAGTGCATTTTACTCGCCATTTCATGCGCTTTGAGATGCCGCTTAGCCCAATACGGTATCTGAAATATGAGCGACGTAAATTGAACAAATGTGATAGAATTTCGCTGAATTCTTATATTAACCAAAATATAAAATGATCGAATCGGGTCTCTGATTGCCCTATCATAGAATTTTAATAGTGCATTCTACTCGCCATTCAACCCGCTTTAAGATGCCGCCTAGCCCAGTACGCTATCTGAAATAGGAGCGACGTAAATTGAACAAATGTGATAGAATTTTGCTGAATTCTTAAATTAACCATAATATAAAATGATCTAATCGGGTCTCTGATTGCCCTATCATAGAATTTTAATAGTGCATTTTACTCGCCATTCCACGCGGTTTAAGATGCCGTCTAGCCCAGTACGCTATCTGAAATAGGAACGACGTAAGTGGAACAAATGTGATAGAATTACGCTGAATTCTTATATTAACCGTAATATAAAATTATCTAATCGGGTCTCTGTTTGCCTTATCCTAGAAGTATAATAGTGCATTTCACTCGTCATTTCATGCGCTTTGAGATGCCGCTTAGCCTAATACGCTATCTGATATAGGAGCGATATAAGTTGAACAAATGTGATAGAATTTTGCTGAATTCTTAAATTAACCATAACATAAAATGATCTAATCGGATCTCTGCTTGCCCTACCCTAGAAGTTTAATAGTGCATTTTAGTCGCCATTTCATGCGCTTTGAGATGCCGCTTCGCCCAATACGCTATCTGAAATAGGAGTGACGTAAATTAAACAAATGTGATAGAATTTCCCTGAAATCTTATATTAACCAAAATATAAAATGATGTAATCGGGTCTCTGATTGCCCTATCATAAAAGTTTAGTAGTTCATTTTAGTCGCCCTTCCACGCGCCTTAAGATGCCGCCTAGGCCAGTACGCTATCTGAAATAGGAGCGACGTAAGTTGAACAAATGTGATAGAATTACGCTGAATTCTTATATTAACCGTAATTTAAATGATCTAATCGCGTCTCTGATTGCCCTACCCTAGAAGATTAATGGTGCATTCTACTCGCCATTTCATGCGCTTTGAGATGCCGCTTAGCCCAATACGCTATCTGAAATAGGAGCGACGTAAGTTGAACAAATGTGATAGAATTACGCTGAATTCTTATATTAACCAAAATATAAAATGATCTAATCAGGTCTCTGATTGCCCTAGCATAGAAGTTTAATAGTGCATTTTACTCGCCATTCCGCGCGCTTTAAGATGCCGCATAGCCCAGTTCGCTATCTGAAATATGAGCGACGTAAATTGAACAAATGTGATAGAATTTCGCAGAATTCTTATATTAACCGTAATATAAAATGATCTAATCGGGTCTCTGTTTGCCTTATCCTAGAAGTTTAATAGTGCATTTTACTCGCCATTCCACGCACTTTAAGATGCCGCCTAGCCCAGTACGCTACCTGAAATAGGAGCGACGTAAGTTGAACAAATGTGATAGAATTACGCTGAATTCTTATATTAACAGTAATATAAAACTATCTAATCGGGTCTCTGTTTGCCTTATCCTAGAAGTTTGATAGTGCATTTTACTCGCCATTTCATGCGCTTTGAGATGCCGCTTAGCCCAATACGGTATCTGAAATATGAGCGACGTAAATTGAACAAATGTGATAGAATTCGCTGAATTCTTATATTAACCACAATATAAAATGATCGAATCGGGTCTCTGATTGCCCTATCATAGAATTTTAATAGTGCATTCTACTCGCCATTCAACCCGCTTTAAGATGCCGCCTAGCCCAGTACGCTATCTGAAATAGGAGCGACGTAAATTGAACAAATGTGATAGAATTTTGCTGAATTCTTAAATTAACCATAATATAAAATGATCTAATCGGGTCTCTGATTGCCCTATCATAGAATTTTAATAGTGCATTTTACTCGCCATTCCACGCGGTTTAAGATGCCGTCTAGCCCAGTACGCTATCTGAAATAGGAACGACGTAAGTGGAACAAATGTGATAGAATTACGCTGAATTCTTATATTAACCGTAATATAAAATTATCTAATCGGGTCTCTGTTTGCCTTATCCTAGAAGTATAATAGTGCATTATACTCGCCATTTCATGAGCTTTTATATGCCGCTTTGCCCAATACGCTATCTGAAATAGGAACGACGTAAATTGAACAAATGTGATAGAATTTCACTGAATTCTTATATTAACCAAAATATAAAATGATCTAATCAGGTCTCTCATTGCCCTAGCATAGAAGTTTAATTGTGCATTTTACTCGCCATTCCGCGCGCTTTAAGATGCCGCATAGCCCAGTTCGCTATCTGAAATATGAGCGACGTAAATTGAACAAATGTGATAGAATTTCGCAGAATTCTTATATTAACCGTAATATAAAATGATCTAATCGGGTCTCTGTTTGCCTTATCCTAGAAGTTTAATAGTGCATTTTACTCGCCATTCCACGCACTTTAAGATGCCGCCTAGCCCAGTACGCTACCTGAAATAGGAGCGACGTAAGTTGAACAAATGTGATAGAATTACGCTGAATTCTTATATTAACAGTAATATAAAACTATCTAATCGGGTCTCTGTTTGCCTTATCCTAGAAGTTTAATAGTGCGTTTTACTCGCCATTCCACGCGCTTTAAGATGCCGCCTAGCCCAGTACGCTACCTGAAATAGGAGCGACGTAAGTTGGACAAATGTGATAGAATTACGCTGAATTCTTATATTAACCGTAATATAAAATGATGTAATCGGGTCTCTGTTTGCCTTATCCTAGAAGTTTAATAGTGCATTTCACTCGTCATTTCATGCGCTTTGAGATGCCGCTAAGCACAATAAGCTATCTGGAATAGCAGCGACGTAAATTGAACAAATGTGATAGAATTACGCCGAATTCTTATATTAACCGTAATATAAAATGATCTAATCGGGTCTCTGTTTGCCTTATCCTAGAAGTTTAATAGTGCATTTTACTCGCCATTCCACGCGCTTTAAGATGCCGCCTAGCCCAGTTCGCTATCTGAAATATGAGCGACGTAAATTGAACAAATGTGATAGAATTTCGCTGAATTCTTATATTAACCAAAATATAAAATGATCGAATCGGGTCTCTGATTGCCCTATCATAGAATTTTAATAGTGCATTCTACTCGCCATTCAACCCGCTTTAAGATGCCGCCTAGCCCAGTACGCTATCTGAAATAGGAGCGACGTAAATTGAACAAATGTGATAGAATTTTGCTGAATTCTTAAATTAACCATAATATAAAATGATCTAATCGGGTCTCTGATTGCCCTATCATAGAATTTTAATAGTGCATTTTACTCGCCATTCCACGCGGTTTAAGATGCCGTCTAGCCCAGTACGCTATCTGAAATAGGAACGACGTAAGTGGAACAAATGTGATAGAATTACGCTGAATTCTTATATTAACCGTAATATAAAATTATCTAATCGGGTCTCTGTTTGCCTTATCCTAGAAGTATAATAGTGCATTATACTCGCCATTTCATGAGCTTTTATATGCCGCGTTGCCCAATACGCTATCTGAAATAGGAACGACGTAAATTGAACAAATGTGATAGAATTTCACTGAATTCTTATATTAACCAAAATATAAAATGATCTAATCAGGTCTCTGATTGCCCTAGCATAGAAGTTTAATAGTGCATTTTACTCGCCATTCCGCGCGCTTTAAGATGCCGCATAGCCCAGTTCGCTATCTGAAATAGGAGCGACGTAAATTGAACAAATGTGATAGAATTTCGCAGAATTCTTATATTAACCGTAATATAAAATGATCTAATCGGGTCTCTGTTTGCCTTATCCTAGAAGTTTAATAGTGCATTTTACTCGCCATTCCACGCACTTTAAGATGCCGCCTAGCCCAGTACGCTACCTGAAATAGGAGCGACGTAAGTTGAACAAATGTGATAGAATTACGCTGAATTCTTATATTAACAGTAATATAAAACTATCTAATCGGGTCTCTGTTTGCCTTATCCTAGAAGTTTGATAGTGCATTTTACTCGCCATTTCATGCGCTTTGAGATGCCGCTTAGCCCAATACGGTATCTGAAATATGAGCGACGTAAATTGAACAAATGTGATAGAATTTCGCTGAATTCTTATATTAACCAAAATATAAAATGATCGAATCGGGTCTCTGATTGCCCTATCATAGAATTTTAATAGTGCATTCTACTCGCCATTCAACCCGCTTTAAGATGCCGCCTAGCCCAGTACGCTATCTGAAATAGGAGCGACGTAAATTGAACAAATGTGATAGAATTTTGCTGAATTCTTAAATTAACCATAATATAAAATGATCTAATCGGGTCTCTGATTGCCCTATCATAGAATTTTAATAGTGCATTTTACTCGCCATTCCACGCGGTTTAAGATGCCGTCTAGCCCAGTACGCTATCTGAAATAGGAACGACGTAAGTGGAACAAATGTGATAGAATTACGCTGAATTCTTATATTAACCGTAATATAAAATTATCTAATCGGGTCTCTGTTTGCCTTATCCTAGAAGTATAATAGTGCATTTCACTCGTCATTTCATGCGCTTTGAGATGCCGCTTAGCCAATACGCTATCTGATATAGGAGCGATATAAGTTGAACAAATGTGATAGAATTTTGCTGAATTCTTAAATTAACCATAACATAAAATGATCTAATCGGATCTCTGCTTGCCCTACCCTAGAAGTTTAATAGTGCATTTTAGTCGCCATTTCATGCGCTTTGAGATGCCGCTTCGCCCAATACGCTATCTGAAATAGGAGTGACGTAAATTAAACAAATGTGATAGAATTTCCCTGAAATCTTATATTAACCAAAATATAAAATGATGTAATCGGGTCTCTGATTGCCCTATCATAAAAGTTTAGTAGTTCATTTTAGTCGCCCTTCCACGCGCCTTAAGATGCCGCCTAGGCCAGTACGCTATCTGAAATAGGAGCGACGTAAGTTGAACAAATGTGATAGAATTACGCTGAATTCTTATATTAACCGTAATTTAAATGATCTAATCGCGTCTCTGATTGCCCTACCCTAGAAGATTAATGGTGCATTCTACTCGCCATTTCATGCGCTTTGAGATGCCGCTTAGCCCAATACGCTATCTGAAATAGGAGCGACGTAAGTTGAACAAATGTGATAGAATTACGCTGAATTCTTATATTAACCAAAATATAAAATGATCTAATCAGGTCTCTGATTGCCCTAGCATAGAAGTTTAATAGTGCATTTTACTCGCCATTCCGCGCGCTTTAAGATGCCGCATAGCCCAGTTCGCTATCTGAAATATGAGCGACGTAAATTGAACAAATGTGATAGAATTTCGCAGAATTCTTATATTAACCGTAATATAAAATGATCTAATCGGGTCTCTGTTTGCCTTATCCTAGAAGTTTAATAGTGCATTTTACTCGCCATTCCACGCGCTTTAAGATGCCGCCTAGCCCAGTACGCTACCTGAAATAGGAGCGACGTAAGTTGAACAAATGTGATAGAATTACGCTGAATTCTTATATTAACAGTAATATAAAACTATCTAATCGGGTCTCTGTTTGCCTTATCCTAGAAGTTTGATAGTGCATTTTACTCGCCATTTCATGCGCTTTGAGATGCCGCTTAGCCCAATACGGTATCTGAAATATGAGCGACGTAAATTGAACAAATGTGATAGAATTTCGCTGAATTCTTATATTAACCAAAATATAAAATGATCGAATCGGGTCTCTGATTGCCCTATCATAGAATTTTAATAGTGCATTCTACTCGCCATTCAACCCGCTTTAAGATGCCGCCTAGCCCAGTACGCTATCTGAAATAGGAGCGACGTAAATTGAACAAATGTGATAGAATTTTGCTGAATTCTTTAATTAACCATAATATAAAATGATCTAATCGGGTCTCTGATTGCCCTATCATAGAATTTTAATAGTGCATTTTACTCGCCATTCCACGCGGTTTAAGATGCCGTCTAGCCCAGTACGCTATCTGAAATAGGAACGACGTAAGTGGAACAAATGTGATAGAATTACGCTGAATTCTTATATTAACCGTAATATAAAATTATCTAATCGGGTCTCTGTTTGCCTTATCCTAGAAGTATAATAGTGCATTATACTCGCCATTTCATGAGCTTTTATATGCCGCTTTGCCCAATACGCTATCTGAAATAGGAACGACGTAAATTGAACAAATGTGATAGAATTTCACTGAATTCTTATATTAACCAAAATATAAAATGATCTAATCGGGTCTCTGATTGCCCTAGCATAGAAGTTTAATAGTGCATTTTACTCGCCATTCCGCGCGCTTTAAGATGCCGCATAGCCCAGTTCGCTATCTGAAATATGAGCGACGTAAATTGAACAAATGTGATAGAATTTCGCAGAATTCTTATATTAACCGTAATATAAAATGATCTAATCGGGTCTCTGTTTGCCTTATCCTAGAAGTTTAATAGTGCATTTTACTCGCCATTCCACGCACTTTAAGATGCCGCCTAGCCCAGTACGCTACCTGAAATAGGAGCGACGTAAGTTGAACAAATGTGATAGAATTACGCTGAATTCTTATATTAACAGTAATATAAAACTATCTAATCGGGTCTCTGTTTGCCTTATCCTAGAAGTTTAATAGTGCGTTTTACTCGCCATTCCACGCGCTTTAAGATGCCGCCTAGCCCAGTACGCTACCTGAAATAGGAGCGACGTAAGTTGGACAAATGTGATAGAATTACGCTGAATTCTTATATTAACCGTAATATAAAATGATGTAATCGGGTCTCTGTTTGCCTTATCCTAGAAGTTTAATAGTGCATTTCACTCGTCATTTCATGCGCTTTGAGATGCCGCTAAGCACAATAAGCTATCTGGAATAGCAGCGACGTAAATTGAACAAATGTGATAGAATTACGCCGAATTCTTATATTAACCGTAATATAAAATGATCTAATCGGGTCTCTGTTTGCCTTATCCTAGAAGTTTAATAGTGCATTTTACTCGCCATTCCACGCGCATTAAGATGCCGCCTAGTCCAGTACGCTACCTGAAATAGGAGCGACGTAAGTTGAACAAATGTGATAGTATTACGCTGAATTCTTATATTAACCGTAATATAAAATGATCTAATCGGGTCTCTGTTTGCCCTACCCTAGAACTTTAATAGTGCATTTCACTCGTCATTTCATGCGCTTTGAGATGCCGCTTAGCCTAATACGCTATCTGATATAGGAGCGATATAAGTTGAACAAATGTGATAGAATTTTGCTGAATTCTTAAATTAACCATAACATAAAATGATCTAATCGGATCTCTGCTTGCCCTACCCTAGAAGTTTAATAGTGCATTTTAGTCGCCATTTCATGCGCTTTGAGATGCCGCTTCGCCCAATACGCTATCTGAAATAGGAGTGACGTAAATTAAACAAATGTGATAGAATTTCCCTGAAATCTTATATTAACCAAAATATAAAATGATGTAATCGGGTCTCTGATTGCCCTATCATAAAAGTTTAGTAGTGCATTTTAGTCGCCCTTCCACGCGCCGTAAGATGCCGCCTAGGCCAGTACGCTATCTGAAATAGGAGCGACGTAAGTTGAACAAATGTGATAGAATTACGCTGAATTCTTATATTAACCGTAATTTAAATGATCTAATCGCGTCTCTGATTGCCCTACCCTAGAAGATTAATGGTGCATTCTACTCGCCATTTCATGCGCTTTGAGATGCCGCTTAGCCCAATACGCTATCTGAAATAGGAGCGACGTAAGTTGAACAAATGTGATAGAATTACGCTGCATTCTTATATTAACCGTAATATAAAATGATCTAATCGGGTCCCTGTTTGCCTTACCCTAGAAGTTTAATAGTGCATTTTACTCGCCATTTCATGCGCATTGAGATGCCGCTTAGCCCAATACGCTATCTGAAAGAGGAGCTACGTAAATTGAACAAAGGTGATAGAATTTCGCTGAATTCTTAAATTAACCATAATATAAAATGATCTAGTCGGGTCTCTGTTGGCCCTACCCTAGATGTTTAATAGTGCATTTTACTCGCAATTTCTTGCGCTTTGAGATGCCGCCTAGCCCAATACGCTATCTGAAATATGAGCGACGTAAATTGAACAAATGTGATAGAATTTCGCTGAATTCTTATATTAACCAAAATATAAAATGATCTAAGAGTGTCCCTGTTCAACCTACCCTAGAAGTTTAATAGTGCATTTTACTCGCCATTTCTTGCGCTTTAAGATGCCGCCTATCCCAGTACGCTATCTGAAATAGGAGCGACGTAAGTTGAACAAACGTGATAGAATTTCGCTGAATTCTTATATTAAACAAAATATAAAATGATCTAATCGGGTCTCTGATTGCCCTATCATAGAAGTTTAATAGTGCCTTTTACTCGCCATTCCACGCGCTTTAAGATGCCGCATAGCCCAGTGCGCTATCTGAAATAGGAGAGACGTAAATTGAACAAATGTGATAGAATTTTGCTGAATGCTTATATTAACCTTAATGTAAAATGATCTAATCGGGTCTCTGTTCGCCCTACTATAGAAGTTTAATAGTGCATTTCACTCGTCATTTCATGCGCTATGAGATGCCGTTTAGCCCAATACGCTATCTGAAACAGGAGCGACGTAAATTGAACAAATGTGGTAGAATTTCGCTGAACTCTTATATTAAACAAAATATAAAATGATCTAATCGGGTCTCTGATTGCCCTATCATAGAAGTTTAGTAGTGAATTTTAGTCGCCCTTCCACGCGCTTTAAGATGCCGCCTAGCCCAGTACGCTATCTGAAATAGGAGCGACGTAAGTTGAACAAATGTGATAGAATTACGCTGAATTCTTATATTAACCTTAATGTAAAATGATCTAATCGGGTCTCTGTTCGCCCTACCCTAGAAGTTTAATAGTGTATTTCACTCGTCATTTCATGCGCTATGAGATGCCGTATAGCCCAATACGCTATCTGAAATAGGAGCGACGTAAATTGAACAAATGTGGTAGAATTTCGCTGAACTCTTATATTAAACAAAATATAAAATGATCTAATCGGGTCTCTGATTGCCCTTTCATAGAAGTTTAGTAGTGCATTTTACTCGCCCTTCTACGCGCTTTAAGATGCCGCCTAGCGCAGTACGCTATCTGAACTGCAGCGACGTACGTTGAACAAATGTGATAGAATTACGCTGCGTTCTTATATTAGCCGTAATATAAAATGATCTAATCGGTGTCTCTGTTTGCCCTACCCTAGAAGTTTAATAGTGCATTTTACTCGCCATTTCATGCGCTTTCAGATGCCGCTTAGCCCAAAACGCTATCTGAAATAGGAGCGACGTAAGTTGAACAAATGTGATAGAATTTCGCTGAATTCTTAAATTATCCATAATATAAAATGATCTAATCGGTGTCTCTGTTTGCCCTACCCTAGAAGTTTAATAGTGCATTTTACTCGCCATTTCATGCGCTTTCAGATGCCGCTTAGCCCAAAACGCTATCTGAAATAGGAGCGACGTAAGTTGAACAAATGTGATAGAATTTCGCTGAATTCTTAAATTAACCATAATATAAAATGATCTAATCGTGTCTCTGTTTGCCCTACCCTAGAAGTTTGATAGTGCATTTTACTCGCCATTTCATGCGCTTTGAGGTGCCGCTTAGCCCAATACGCTATCTCAAATAGGAGCGACGTAAATTGAACAAATGTGATAAAATTTCCCTGAATTCATATATTAACCTTAATGTAAAATGATCTAATCGGATCTCTGTTCACCCTACCCCAGAAGTTTAATAGTGCATTTCACTTGTCATTTCATGCGCTATGAGATGCCGTTTAGCCCAATACGCTATCTGAAATAGGAGCGACGTAAATTGAACAAATGTGATAGAATTTCGCTGAACTCTTATATTAAACAAAATATAACATGATCTAACCGGATCTCCGATTGCCCTATCATAGAAGTTTAGCAGAGCATTTTAGTCGCCCTTCGACGCGCTTTAAGATGCCGCGTAGCCCAGTACGCTATCTGAAATAGGAGCGACGTAATTTGAACAAATGTGATAGAATATCCCTGAAATCTTATATTAAACAAAATATAAAATGATCTAATCAGGTCTCTGATTGCCCTATCATAGAAGTTTAGTAGTGCATTTTACTCGCCATTCCCCGCGCTTTAAGATGCCGCCTAGCCCAATACGATATCTGGTGTAGGAGCGACATGAATTGGACAAATGTGATAGAGTTACGTCGAATTCTTAAATTAACCATAACATAAGATGATCTAATCGGGTCAGTGATTGCCCTATCATAGAAGTTTAATGGTGCATTTTGTCCAGCATTTCATGCGCTTTAAGATGCCATCTAACCCAAAACGCTACCCAAGAAGTTTAATAGTGCATTTTACTCGCCATTTCATGCACTTTGAGATGCCGCTTAGCCCAATACGCTATCTGAAATAGGAGCTACGTAAGTTGAACAAATGTGATAGAATTTCGCTGAATTCTTAAATTAACCATAATATGAAATGACCTAATCGGGTCTCTGTTTGCCCTGCCCTAGAAGTTTAATAGTGCATTTTACTCGCCATTTCTTGCGCATTGAGATGCCGCTTAGCCCAATACGCTATCTGAAATATCAGCCACGTAAATTGAACAAATGTGAGAGAATTTCGCTGAATTCTTATATTAACCTTAATGTAAAATGATCTAATCGGGTCTCTGTTCGCCCTACCCTAGAAGATTAATAGTCCATTTCACTCGTCATTTCATGCGCTTTGAGATGCCGCTTAGCCCAGTACGCTATCTGAAATAGGAGCGACGTAAATTGAACAAATGTGATAGAATTTCGCTGAATTCTTAAATTAACCATAATATCAAATGATCTAATCGGGTCTCTGTTTGCCCTACCCTAGAAGTTTAATAGTTCATTTTACTTGCCATTTGTTGCGCTTTGAGATGCCGCTTAGCCCAATACGCTAGCTGAAATATCAGCGACGTAAATTGAACAAATGTGAGAGAATCTCGCTGAATTCTTATATTAACCTTAATGTAAAATGATCTAATCGGGTCTCTGTTCGCCCTACCCTAGAAGATTAATAGTGCATTTCACTCGTCATTTCATGCGCTTTGTAATGCCGCTGAGCCCAATAAGCTATCTGAAATAGGAGCCACGTAAATTGAACGAATGTGATAGAATTTCGCTGAATTCTTGAATTAACCATCATATAAAGTGATCTTATCGGGTGTCTGTTTGCCCTACCCTGGAAGTTTAATAGTGCATTTTACTCGCCATTTCTTGCGCTTTGAGATGCCGCTTAGCCCAATACGCTATCTGAAATGTCAGCGACGTAACTTGAACAAATGTGATAGAATTTCGCTGAATTCTTATATTAACCAAAATATAAAATGATTTAATCGGCTCTCTGATTGCCCTATCATAGAAGTTTAGTAGTGCATTTTACTGGCCCTTCCACGCGCTTGAAGATGCCGCCTAGGCAAGTACACTATCTGAAATAGGAGCGACGTATGATGAACAAATGTGATAGAATAACGCTGAATTCTTATATTAACCGTAATATAAAAAGATCTAATCGGGTCTCTGTTTGCCTTACCCTAGAAGTTTAATAGTGCATTTTACTCGCCATTTCTTGCGCTTTGAGATGCCGCTTAGCCCAATTCGCTATCTGAAATATCAGCGACGTAAATTGAACAAATGTGAGAGAATCTCGTTGAATTCTTATATTAACCTTAATGTAAAATGTTCTAATCGGTTCTCTGTTCGCCCTACCCTAGAAGATTAAAAGTGCATTTCACTCGTCATTTCATGCGCTTTGAGATGCCGCTCAGCCCATTACGCTATCTGAAATAGGTGCGATGTAAATTGAACAAATGTGATAGAATTTCGCTGAATTCATAAATTAACCGTAATATAAAAAGATCTAATCGGGTCTCTGTTTGCCTTACCCTAGAAGTCTAATAGTGCATTTTATTCGCCATTTCATGCGCTTTGAGATGCCGCTTAGCCCAATACGCTATCTGAAATAGGAGCGACGTAAATTGAACGAATGTGACAGAATTTCGCTGAATTCTTATATTAACCAAAATATAAAATGATCTAATCGGGTCTCTGATTGCCCTATCCTAGAAGTTTAATAGTGCATTTTCTCGCCATTTCATGCGCTTTGAGATGCCGCTTAGCCCAGTACGCTATCTGAAATAGGAGTGACGTAAATTGAACAAATGTGATAGAATTTCGCTGAATTCATAAATTAACCATAATATAAAATGATGTAATCGAGTCTCTGTCTGCCCTACCCTAGAAGTTTAATAGTGCATTTTACTCGCCATTCCACGCGCTTTAAGATGCCGCCTATCCCAGTACGCTATCTGCAATAGGAGCGACGTGAATTGAACAAATGTGATAGAATTTCGCTGAATTCTTAAATTAACAATAATATGAAATGATCTAATCGGGTCTCTGTGTGCCCTACCCTAGAAGTTTAATAGTGCATTTTACTGGCCATTTCTTGCGCTTTGAGATGCCGCTTAGCCCAATACGCTATCTGAAATAGGAGCGACGTAAATTGAACAAATGTGATAGAATATCCCTGAAATGTTATAGTAAACAAATTATAAAATGATCTAACCGGGTCTCTGTTTGCCCTATCATAGAAGTTTAATAGTGCATTTTACTCGCCATTCCGCGCGCTTTAAGATGCCGCTTAGCCCAATACGCTATCTGAAATAGGAGCGACGTAAATTGAACAAATGTGATAGAATTTCGCTGAATTCTTATATTAAACAAAATATAAAATGATCTAATCGGGTCTCTGTTTGCCTTATCCTAGAAGTTTAATAGTGCATTTTACTCGCCATTTCATGCGCTTTGAGATGCCGCTTAGCCCAATAGCTATCTGAAATAGGAGCGGCGTAAATTGAACAAATGTGATAGAATTTCCCTGAAATCTTATATAACCGTAATATAAAATGATCTAATCGGCTCTCTGTTTGCATTACCCTACAAGTTTAATAGTGCATTTTACTCGCCATTCCACGCGCTTTAAGATGCCGCCTATCCGAGTACGCCATCTGAAATAGGAGCGACGTAAATTGAACAAATGTGATAGAATTTTTCTGAATTCTTAAATTAACCATAATATGAAATGATCTAATCGGGTCTCTGTTTGACCTACCCTACAAGTTTAACAGTGCATTTTACTCGCCATTTCATACGCTTTGAGATGCCGCTTAGCCCAATACGCTATCTGAAATAGGAGCGACGTAAATTGAACAAATGTGATAGAATTTCGCTGAATTCTTATATTAAACAAAATATAAAATGATCTAATCGGGTCTCTGTTTGCCTTATCCTAGAAGTTTAATAGTGCATTTCTCTCGTCATTTCATGCGCTGTGAGTTGCCGGTTAGCCCAATACGCTATCTGAAATAGGAGCGACGTAAATTGCACAAATGTGATAGAATTTCCCTGAAATCTTATATTAAACAATACATAAAATGATCTAAAAGGGACTCTGATTGCCCTACCATAGAAGTTTAGTAGTGCATTTTACTCGCCCTTCCACGCGCTTTAAGATGCCGCCTAGCCCAGTACACTATCTGAAATAGGAGCGACGTATGTTGAACAAATGTGATCGAATTACGCTGAATTCTTATATTAACCGTAATATAAAATGATCTAATCGGGTCTCTGTTTGCCTTACCCTAGAAGTTTAATAGTGCATTTTACTCGCCATTTCATGCGCTTTGAGATGCCGCTTAGCCCAATACGCTATCTGAAATAGGAGCGACGTAAATTGAACAATTGTGATAGAATTTCGCTGAATTCTTATATTAACCAAAATATAAAATGTTCTAATCGGGTCTCTGATTGCCCTATCATAGAAGTTTAATAGCGCATTGTACTCGCCATTCCACGCGCTTTAAGATGTCGCCTAGCCCAGTACGCTATCTGAAATAGGAGCGATGTAAATTGAACAAATGTGATAGAATTTTGCTGAATTCTTAAATTAACCATAATATAAAATGATGTAATCGGGTCTTTGTTCGCCCTACCCAAGAAGTTTAATAGTGCATTTTACTCGCTCTTCCACGCGCTTTAAGATGCCGCCTAGCCCAGTACGCTATCTGAAATAGGAGCGACGTAAACTGAACAAATGTGATAGAATTTCCCTGAAATCTTATATTAAACAAAATATAAAATGATCTAATCGGGTCTCTGTTCGCCCTACCCAAGAAGTTTAATAGTGCATTTTACTCGCCATTCCACGCGCTTTAAGATGCCGCCTAGCCCAGTATGCTATCTGAAATAGGAACGACGTAAATTGAACAAATGTGATAGAATTTCGCTGAATTCTTTTATTAACCATAATGTTAAATGATCTAATCGGGTCTCTGTTTGCCTTATCCTAGAAGTTTAAGAGTGCATTTTACTCGCCATTTCATGCGCTTTGAGATGCCGCCTAGCCCAGTATGCTATCTGAAATAGGAAGGACGTAAATTGAACAAATGTGATAGAATTTCGCTGAATTCTTATATTAACCAAAATATAAAATGATCTAATCGGGTCTCTGTTTGCCCTACCCAAGAAGTTTAATAGTGCATTTTACTCGCCATTTCATGCACTTTGAGATGCCGCTTAGCCCAATACGCTATCTGAAATAGGAGCTACGTAAGTTGAACAAATGTGATAGAATTTCGCTGAATTCTTATTTTAACCTTAATGTAAAATGATCTAATCGGGTCTTTGTTCGCCCTACCCAAGAAGTCTAATAGTGCATTTCACTCGCCATTTCATGCGCTTTGAGATGCCGCTTAGCCCAATACGCTATCTGAAATAGGAGCGATGTAAATTGAACAAATGTGATAGAATTTTGCTGAATTCTTAAATTAACCATAATATAAAATGATGTATTCGGGTCTCTGTACGCCCTACCCAAGAAGTTTAATAGCGCATTTCTCTCGTCATTTCATGCGCTTTGAGATGCCGCTTAGCCCAATAGCTATCTGAAATAGGAGCGACGTAAATTGAACAAATGTGATAGAATTTCGCTGAATTCTTATTTTAACCTTAATGTAAAATGATCTAATCGGGTCTTTGTTCGCCCTACCCTAGAAGTTTAATAGTGCATTTCACTCGTCATTTCATGCGCTTTGAGATGCCGCTTAGCCCAATAAGCTATCTGAAAGAGCAGCGACGTAAATTGAACAAATGTGATAGAATTTCGCTGAATTCTTATATTAACCATAATATAAAATGATCTAATCGGGTCTCTGATTGCCCTACCCTAGAAGTTTAACAGTGCATTTTACTCGCCCTTTCGTGCGCCTTGAGATGCCGCTTAGCCCAATACGCTATCTGAAATAGGAGCGACGGAAATTGAACAAATGTGATAGAATTTCGCTGAATTCTTATATTTACCAAAATATAAAATGATTTAATCGGCTCTCTGATTGCCCTATCATAGAAGTTTAGTAGTGCATTTTACTGGCCCTTCCACGCGCTTTAACATGCCGTCTAGGCAAGTACACTATCTGAAATAGGAGCGACGTATGTTGAACAAATGTGATAGAATTACGCTCAATTCTTATATTAACCGTAATATAAAAAGATCTAATCGGGTCTCTGTTTGCCTTACCCTAGAAGTTTAATAGTGCATTTTACTCGCCATTTCATGCGCTTTGAGATGCCGCTTAGCCCAATACGCAATCTGCAATAGGAGCGACGTAAATTGAACAAATGTGATAGAATTTCGCTGAATTCATAAATTAACCATAATATGAAATGATCTATTCGGGTCTCTGTTTGCCTTATCCTAGAAGTTTAATAGTGCATTTTACTCGCCATTCCACGCGCTTTAAGATGCCGCCTAGCCCAGTACGCTATCTGCAATAGGAGCGACGTAAATTGAACAAATGTGAGAGAATTTCGTTGAATTCTTATATTAACCTTAATGTAAAATGATCTAATCGGGTCTCTGTTCGCCCTACCCTAGAAGATTAATAGTGCATTTCACTCGTCAATTCATGCGCTTTGCGATGCCGCTTAGCCCAATACGCTATCTGAAATAGGAGCGACGTAAATTGAACAAATGTGATAGAATTTCCCTGAAATGTTATAGTAAACAAAATATAAAATGATCTAACCGGGTCTCTGATTGCCCTATCATAGAAGTTTAATAGTGCATTTTACTCGCCATTCCGCGCGCTTTAAGATGCCGCTTAGCCCAATACGCTATCTGAAATAGGAGCGACGTAAATTGAACAAATGTGATAGAATTTCGCTGAATTCTTATATTAACCAAAATATAAAATGATCTAATCGGGTCTCTGTTTGCCTTATCCTAGAAGTTTAATAGTGCATTTTACTCGCCATTTCATGCGCTTTGAGATGCCGCTTAGCACAATAGCTATCTGAAATAGGAGCGACGTAAATTGAACAAATGTGATAGAATTTCCCTGAAACCTTATATAACCGTAATATAAAATGATCTAATGGGGCTCTGTTTGCCTTACCCTAGAAGTTTAATAGTGCATTTTACTCGCCATTTCATGCGCTTTGAGATGCCGCTTAGCCCAATACGCTATCTGAAATAGGAGCGACGTAAATTGAACAATTGTGATAGAATTTCGCTGAATTCTTATATTAACCAAAATATAAAATGTTCTAATCGGGTCTCTGATTGCCCTATCATAGAAGTTTAATAGTGCATTGTACTCGACATTCCACGCGCTTTAAGATGCCGCCTAGCCCAGTACGCTATCTGAAATAGGAGCTACGTAAGTTGAACAAATGTCACAGAATTACGCTGGATTCTTATATTAACCGTAATATAAAATGATCTAATCGGGTCTCTCTTTGCCTTATCCTAGAATTTTAATAGTGCATTTTACTCGCCATTCCACGCGCTTTAAGATGCCGCATATCCGAGTACGCCATCTGAAATAGGAGCGACGTAAATTGAACAAATGTGATAGAATTTTTCTGAAATCTTAAATTAACCATAATATGAAATGATCTAATCGGGTCTCTGTTTGACCTACCCTACAAGTTTAACAGTGCATTTTACTCGCCATTTCATGCGCTTTGAGATGCCGCCTAGCCCAGTACACTATCTGAAATAGGTGCGATGTAAATTGAACAAATGTGATAGAATTTCGCTGAATTCATAAATTAACCGTAATATAAAAAGATCTAATCGGGTCTCTGTTTGCCTTACCCTAGAAGTCTAATAGTGCATTTTATTCGCCATTTCATGCCCTTTGAGATGCCGCTGAGCTCAATACGCTATTTGAAATAGGAGCGACGTAAATTGAACAAATGTGATAGAAATTCCCTGAAATCCTATAGTAAACAAAATATAAAATGATCTAATCGGGACTCTGATTGCCCTATCATAGAAGTTTAGTAGTGCATTTTACTGGCCCTTCCACGCGCTTTAAGATGCCGCCTAGGCAAGTACACTATCTGAAATAGGAGCGACGTATTTTGAACAAATGTGATAGAATTACGCTGAATTCTTATATTGACCGTAATATAAAAAGATCTAATCGGGTCTCTGTTTGCATTATCCTAGAAGTTTAATAGTGCATTTTACTCGCCATTCCACGCGCTTTAAGATGCCGCCTAGCCCAGTACGCTATCTGCAATAGGAGCGACGTAAATTGAACAAATGTGAGAGAATTTCGTTGAATTCTTATATTAACCTTAATGTAAAATGATCTAATCGGGTCTCTGTTCGCCCTACCCTAGAAGATTAATAGTGCATTTCACTCGTCAATTCATGCGCTTTGCGATGCCGCTTAGCCCAATAAGCTATCTGAAATAGGAGCGACGTAAATTGAACAAATGTGATAGAATTTCGCTGAATTCTTATATTAATCAAAATATAAAATGATCTAATCGGGTCTCTGATTGCCCTATCCTAGAAGTTTAATAGTGCATTTTCTCGCCATTCCACGCGCTTTAAGATGCCGCCTAGCCCAGTACGCTATCTGCAATAGGAGCGACGTAAATTGAACAAATGTGATAGAATTTCGCTGAATTCTTAAATTAACAATAATATGAAATGATCTAATCGAGTCTCTGTCTGCCCTACCCTAGAAGTTTAATAGTGCATTTTACTCGCCATTCCACGCGCTTTAAGATGCCGCCTATCCCAGTACGCTATCTGCAATAGGAGCGACGTAAATTGAACAAATGTGATAGAATTTCGCTGAATTCTTAAATTAACAATAATATGAAATGATCTAATCGGGTCTCTGTTTGCCTTACCCTAGAAGTTTAACAGTGCATTTTACTCGCCATTTCATGCGCTTTGAGATGCCGCTTAGCCCAATACGCTATCTGAAATAGGAGCGACGTAAATTGAACAAATGTGATAGAATTTCGCTGAAATCTTAAATTAACCATAATATAAAATGATCTAATCGGGTCTTTGTTCGCCCTACCCTACAAGTTTAATAGTGCATTTCACTCGTCATTTCATGCACTTTGAGATGCCGCTTAGCACAATATGCTATCTGAAATAGGAGCGACGTAAATTGAACAAATGTGATAGAATTTCGCTGAATTCTTATTTTAACCTTAATGTAAAATGATCTAATCGGGTCTTTGTTCGCCCTACCCAAGAAGTCTAATAGTGCATTTCACTCGCCATTTCATGCGCTTTGAGATGCCGCTTAGCCCAATAGGCTATCTGAAATAGGAGCGATGTAAATTGAACAAATGTGATCGAATTTTGCTGAATTCTTAAATTAACCATAATATAAAATGATGTAATCGGGTCTTTGTTCGCCCCACCCAAGAAGTTTAATAGTGCATTTCTCTCGTCATTTCATGCGCTTTGAGATGCCGCTTAGCCCAATACGCTATCTGAAATAGGAGCGACGTAAATTGAACAAATGTGATAGAATTTCCCTGAAATGTTATAGTAAACAAAATATAAAATGATCTAATCGGAACTCTGATTGCCCTATCATAGAAGTTTAGTAGTGCATTTTACTCGCTCTTCCACGCGCTTTAAGATGCCGCCTAGCCCAGTACGCTATCTGAAATAGGAGCGACGTAAACTGAACAAATGTGATAGAATTTCCCTGAAATCTTATATTAAACAAAATATAAAATGATCTAATCGGGTCTCTGTTCGCCCTACCCAAGAAGTTTAATAGTGCATTTTACTCGCCATTCCACGCGCTTTAAGATGCCGCCTAGCCCAGTATGCTATCTGAAATAGGAGCGACGTAAACTGAACAAATGTGATAGAATTTCGCTGAATTCTTATATTAACCAAAATATAAAATGATCTAATCGGGTCTCTGTTTGCCCTACCCTAGAAGTTTAACAGTGCATTTTACTCGCCATTTCATGCACTTTGAGATGCCGCTTAGCCCAATACGCTATCTGAAATAGGAGCTACGTAAGTTGAACAAATGTCACAGAATTACGCTGAATTCTTATATTAACCGTAATATAAAATGGTCTAATCGGGTCTCCGTTTGCCTTATCCTACATGTTTAATAGTGCATTTTACTCGTCATTTCATGCGCTTTGAGATGCCGCTTAGCCCAATACGCTATCTGAAATAGGAGCGATCTAAATTGAACAAATGTGATAGAATTTTGCTGAATTCTTAAATTAACCATAATATAAAATGATGTAATCGGGTCTTTGTTCGCCCTACCCAAGAAGTTTAATAGTGCATTTCTCTCGTCATTTCATGCGCTTTGAGATGCCGCTTAGCCCAATACGCTATCTGAAATAGGAGCGACGTAAATTGAACAAATGTGATAGAATTTCCCTGAAATGTTATAGTAAACAAAATATAAAATGATCTAATCGGAACTCTGATTGCCCTATCATAGAAGTTTAGTAGTGCATTTTACTCGCTCTTCCACGCGCTTTAAGATGCCGCCTAGACCAGTACGCTATCTGAAATAGGAGCGACGTAAATTGAACAAATGTGATAGAATTTCGCTGAATTTTTATTTTAACCTTAATGTAAAATGATCTAATCGGGTCTTTGTTCGCCCTACCCTAGAAGTTTAATAGTGCATTTCACTCGTCATTTCATGCGCTTTGAGATGCCGCTTAGCACAATATGCTATCTGAAATAGGAGCGACGTAAATTGAACAAATGTGATAGAATTTCGCTGAATTCTTATTTTAACCTTAATGTAAAATGATCTAATCGGGTCTTTGTTCGCCCTACCCAAGAAGTCTGATAGTGCATTTCACTCGCCATTTCATGCGCTTTGAGATGCCGCTTAGCCCAATAGGCTATCTGAAATAGGAGCGATGTAAATTGAACAAATGTGATAGAATTTTGCTGAATTCTTAAATTAACCATAATATAAAATGATGTATTCGGGTCTCTGTACGCCCTACCCAAGAAGTTTAATAGTGCATTTCTCTCGTCATTTCATGCGCTTTGAGATGCCGCTTAGCCCAATGGCTATCTGAAATAGGAGCGACGTAAATTGAACAAATGTGATAGAATTTCGCTGAATTCTTATTTTAACCTTAATGTAAAATGATCTAATCGGGTCTTTGTTCGCCCTACCCTAGAAGTTTAATAGTGCATTTCACTCGTCATTTCATGCGCTTTGAGATGCCGCTTAGCCCAATAAGCTATCTGAAAGAGCAGCGACGTAAATTGAACAAATGTGATAGAATTTCGCTGAATTCTTATATTAACCATAATATAAAATGATCTAATCGGGTCTCTGATTGCCCTACCCTAGAAGTTTAACAGTGCATTTTACTCGCCCTTTCGTGCGCTTTGAGATGCCGCTTAGCCCAATACGCTATCTGAAATAGGAGCGGCGGAAATTGAACAAATGTGATAGAATTTCCCTGAAATCTTATATTAAACAAAATATAAAATGATCTAATCGGGTCTCTGATTGCCCTACCCTAGAAGTTTAACAGTGCATTTTACTCGCCCTTTCGTGCGCTTTGAGATGCCGCTTAGCCCAATACGCTATCTGAAATAGGAGCGACGGAAATTGAACAAATGTGATAGAATTTCCCTGAAATCTTATATTAAACAAAATATAAAATGATCTAATCGGGTCTCTGTTTGCCTTATCCTAGAAGTTTAAGAGTGCATTTTACTCGCCATTTCATGCGCTTTGAGATGCCGCCTAGCCCAGTATGCTATCTGAAATAGGAACGACGTAAATTGAACAAATGTGATAGAATTTCGCTGAATTCTTATATTAACCAAAATATAAAATGATCTAATCGGGTCTCTGTTTGCCCTACCCTAGAAGTTTAATAGTGCATTTTACGAGCCATTTCTTGCGCTTTGAGATGCAGCTTAGCCCAATACGCTATCTGAAATAGGAGCGACGTAAACTGAACAAATGTGATAGAATTTCGCTGAATTCTTATATTAACCAAAATATAAAATGATCTAATCGGGTCTCTGTTTGCCCTACCCTAGAAGTTTAATAGTGCATTTTACTCGCCATTTCATGCACTTTGAGATGCCGCTTAGCCCAATACGCTATCTGAAATAGGAGCTACGTAAGTTGAACAAATGTCACAGAATTACGCTGAATTCTTATATTAACCGTAATATAAAATGGTCTAATCGGGTCTCCGTTTGCCTTATCCTAGAAGTTTAATAGTGCATTTTACTCGTCATTTCATGCGCTTTGAGATGCCGCTTAGCTCAATACGCTATCTGAAATAGGAGCGATCTAAATTGAACAAATGTGATAGAATTTCGCTGAATTCTTATTTTAACCTTAATGTAAAATGATCTAATCGGGTCATTGTTCGCCCTACCCAAGAAGTTTAATAGTGCATTTCTCTCGTCATTTCATGCGCTTTGAGATGCCGCTTAGCCCAATAGCTATCTGAAATAGGAGCAACGTAAATTGAACAAATGTGATAGAATTTCGCTGAATTCTTATTTTAACCTTAATGTAAAATGATCTAATCGGGTCTTTGTTCGCCCTACCCTAGAAGTTTAATAGTGCATTTCACTCGTCATTTCATGCGCTTTGAGATGCCGCTTAGCCCAATAAGCTATCTGAAAGAGCAGCGACGTAAATTGAACAAATGTGATAGAATTTCGCTGAATTCTTATATTAACCATAATATAAAATGATCTAATCGGGTCTCTGATTGCCCTACCCTAGAAGTTTAACAGTGCATTTTACTCGCCCTTTCGTGCGCTTTGAGATGCCGCTTAGCCCAATACGCTATCTGAAATAGGAGCGACGGAAATTGAACAAATGTGATAGAATTTCCCTGAAATCTTATATTAAACAAAATATAAAATGATTTAATCGGCTCTCTGATTGCCCTATCATAGAAGTTTAGTACTGCATTTTACTGGCCCTTCCACGCGCTTTAAGATGCCGTCTAGGCAAGTACACTATCTGAAATAGGAGCGACGTATGTTGAACAAATGTGATAGAATTACGCTGAATTCTTATATTAACCGTAATATAAAAAGATCTAATCGGGTCTCTGTTTGCCTTACCCTAGAAGTTTAATAGTGCATTTTACTCGCCATTTCATGCGCTTTGTGATGCCGCTTAGCCCAATACGCAATCTGCAATAGGAGCGACGTAAATTGAACAAATGTGATAGAATTTCGCTGAATTCATAAATTAACCATAATATGAAATGATCTATTCGGGTCTCTGTTTGCCCTACCCTAGAAGTTTAATAGTGCATTTTACTCGCCATTTCTTGCGCTTTGAGATGCCGCTTAGCCCAATACGCTATCTGAAATATCAGCGACGTAAATTGAACAAATGTGAGAGAATTTCGTTGAATTCTTATATTAACCTTAATGTAAAATGTTCTAATCGGGTCTCTGTTCGCCCTACCCTAGAAGATTAAAAGTGCATTTCACTCGTCATTTCATGCGCTTTGAGATGCCGCTTAGCCCAATAGGCTATCTGAAATAGGAGCGACGTAAATTGAACAAATGTGATAGAAGTTCCCTGAATACTTATATTAACCTTAATGTAAAATGATCTAATCGGGTCTCTGTTCGCCCTACCCTAGAAGTTTAATAGTGCATTTTACTCGCCATTTCATGTGCTTTGAGATTCCGCTTAGCCCAATACGCAATCTGCAATAGGAGCGACGTAAATTGAACAAATGTGATAGAATTTCGCTGAATTCATAAATTAACCATAATATGAAATGATCTATTCGGGTCTCTGTTTGCCCTACCCTAGAAGTTTAATAGTGCATTTTACTCGCCATTCCACGCGCTTTAAGATGCCGCATGTCCGAGTACGCTATCTGAAATAGGAGCGACGTAAATTGAACAAATGTGATAGAATTTTTCTGAATTCTTAAATTAACCATAATATGAAATGATCTAATCGGGTCTCTGTTTGACCTACCCTACAAGTTTAACAGTGCATTTGACTCGCCATTTCATGCGCTCTGAGATGCCGCTTAGCCCAATACGCTATCTGAAATAGGAGCGACGTAAATGGAACAAATGTGATAGAATTTTGCTGAATTCTTAAATTAACCATAATATAAAATGATCTAATCGGGTCTCTGTTTGCCCTACCCTAGAAGCTTAAGAGTGCATTTCACTCGTCAATTCATGCGCTTTATGATGCCGCTTAGCCCAATAAGCTATCTGAAATAGGAGCGACGTAAATTGAACAAATGTGATAGAATTTCGCTGAATTCTTATATTAACCAAAATATAAAATGATATAATCGGGTCTCTGATTGCCCTATCCTAGAAGTTTAATAGTGCATTTTCGCGCCATTTCATGCGCTTTGAGATGCCGCTTAGCCCAATACGCTATCTGAAATAGGAGTGACGTAAATTGAACAAATGTGATAGAATTTCGCTGAATTCTTATATTAACCATAATATAAAATGATGTAATCGGGTCTCTGTTCGCCCTACCCAAGAAGTTTAAGAGTGCATTTCTCTCGTCATTTCATACGCTTTGAGATGCCGCTTAGCCCAATAGCTATCTGAAGTAGGAGCGACGTAAATTGAACAAATGTGATAGAATTTTTCTGAATTCTTAAATTAACCATAATATGAAATGATCTAATGGGGTCTCTGTTTGACCTACCCTACAAGTTTAACAGTGCATTTGACTCGCCATTTCATGCGCTCTGAGATGCCGCTTAGCCCAATACGCTATCTGAAATAGGAGCGACGTAAATGGAACAAATGTGATAGAATTTTGCTGATTTCTTATATTAACCAAAATATAAAATGTTCTAATCGGGTCTCTGATTGCCCTATCATAGACGTTTAATAGTGCATTGTACTCGCCATTCCACGCGCTTTAAGATGCCGCCTAGCCCAGTACGCTATCTGAAATAGGAGCTACGTAAGTTGAACAAATGTCACAGAATTACGCTGAATTCTTATATTAACCGTAATATAAAATGATCTAATCGGGTCTCTCTTTGCCTTATCCTAGAAGTTTAATAGTGCATTTTCCTCGCCATTTCATGCGCTTTGAGATGCCGCTTAGCCCAATAGCTATCTGAAATAGGAGCGACGTAAATTGAACAAATGTGATAGAATTTCCCTGAAATCTTATATAACCGTAATATAAAATGATCTAATCGGCTCTCTGTTTGCATTACCCTACAAGTTTAATAGTGCATTTTACTCGCCATTCCACGCGCTTTAAGATGCCGCCTCTCCGAGTACGCCATCTGAAATAGGAGCGACGTAAATTGAACAAATGTGATAGAATTTCCCTGAAATGTTATAGTAAACAAAATATAAAATGATCTAATCGGAACTCTGATTGCCCTATCATAGAAGTTTAGTAGTGCATTTTACTCGCTCTTCCACGCGCTTTAAGATGCCGCCTAGACCAGTACGCTATCTGAAATAGGAGCGACGTAAATTGAACAAATGTGATAGAATTTCGCTGAATTCTTATTTTAACCTTAATGTAAAATGATCTAATCGGGTCTTTGTTCGCCCTACCCTAGAAGTTTAATAGTGCATTTCACTCGTCATTTCATGCGCTTTGAGATGCCGCTTAGCCCAATAAGCTATCTGAAAGAGCAGCGACGTAAATTGAACAAATGTGATAGAATTTCGCTGAATTCTTATATTAACCATAATATAAAATGATCTAATCGGGTCTCTGATTGCCCTACCCTAGAAGTTTAACAGTGCATTTTACTCGCCCTTTCGTGCGCTTTGAGATGCCGCTTAGCCCAATACGCTATCTGAAATAGGAGCGACGGAAATTGAACAAATGTGATAGAATTTCGCTGAATTCTTATATTTACCAAAATATAAAATGATTTAATCGGCTCTCTGATTGCCCTATCATAGAAGTTTAGTAGTGCATTTTACTGGCCCTTCCACGCGCTTTAACATGCCGTCTAGGCAAGTACACTATCTGAAATAGGAGCGACGTATGTTGAACAAATGTGATAGAATTACGCTCAATTCTTATATTAACCGTAATATAAAAAGATCTAATCGGGTCTCTGTTTGCCTTACCCTAGAAGTTTAATAGTGCATTTTACTCGCCATTTCATGCGCTTTGAGATGCCGCTTAGCCCAATACGCAATCTGCAATAGGAGCGACGTAAATTGAACAAATGTGATAGAATTTCGCTGAATTCATAAATTAACCATAATATGAAATGATCTATTCGGGTCTCTGTTTGCCTTATCCTAGAAGTTTAATAGTGCATTTTACTCGCCATTCCACGCGCTTTAAGATGCCGCCTAGCCCAGTACGCTATCTGCAATAGGAGCGACGTAAATTGAACAAATGTGAGAGAATTTCGTTGAATTCTTATATTAACCTTAATGTAAAATGATCTAATCGGGTCTCTGTTCGCCCTACCCTAGAAGATTAATAGTGCATTTCACTCGTCAATTCATGCGCTTTGCGATGCCGCTTAGCCCAATACGCTATCTGAAATAGGAGCGACGTAAATTGAACAAATGTGATAGAATTTCCCTGAAATGTTATAGTAAACAAAATATAAAATGATCTAACCGGGTCTCTGATTGCCCTATCATAGAAGTTTAATAGTGCATTTTACTCGCCATTCCGCGCGCTTTAAGATGCCGCTTAGCCCAATACGCTATCTGAAATAGGAGCGACGTAAATTGAACAAATGTGATAGAATTTCGCTGAATTCTTATATTAACCAAAATATAAAATGATCTAATCGGGTCTCTGTTTGCCTTATCCTAGAAGTTTAATAGTGCATTTTACTCGCCATTTCATGCGCTTTGAGATGCCGCTTAGCACAATAGCTATCTGAAATAGGAGCGACGTAAATTGAACAAATGTGATAGAATTTCCCTGAAACCTTATATAACCGTAATATAAAATGATCTAATGGGGCTCTGTTTGCCTTACCCTAGAAGTTTAATAGTGCATTTTACTCGCCATTTCATGCGCTTTGAGATGCCGCTTAGCCCAATACGCTATCTGAAATAGGAGCGACGTAAATTGAACAATTGTGATAGAATTTCGCTGAATTCTTATATTAACCAAAATATAAAATGTTCTAATCGGGTCTCTGATTGCCCTATCATAGAAGTTTAATAGTGCATTGTACTCGACATTCCACGCGCTTTAAGATGCCGCCTAGCCCAGTACGCTACCTGAAATAGGAGCTACGTAAGTTGAACAAATGTCACAGAATTACGCTGGATTCTTATATTAACCGTAATATAAAATGATCTAATCGGGTCTCTCTTTGCCTTATCCTAGAATTTTAATAGTGCATTTTACTCGCCATTCCACGCGCTTTAAGATGCCGCATATCCGAGTACGCCATCTGAAATAGGAGCGACGTAAATTGAACAAATGTGATAGAATTTTTCTGAAATCTTAAATTAACCATAATATGAAATGATCTAATCGGGTCTCTGTTTGACCTACCCTACAAGTTTAACAGTGCATTTTACTCGCCATTTCATGCGCTTTGAGATGCCGCCTAGCCCAGTACACTATCTGAAATAGGTGCGATGTAAATTGAACAAATGTGATAGAATTTCGCTGAATTCATAAATTAACCGTAATATAAAAAGATCTAATCGGGTCTCTGTTTGCCTTACCCTAGAAGTCTAATAGTGCATTTTATTCGCCATTTCATGCCCTTTGAGATGCCGCTGAGCCCAATACGCTATCTGAAATAGGAGCGACGTAAATTGAACAAATGTGATAGAATTTCCCTGAAATCCTATAGTAAACAAAATATAAAATGATCTAATCGGGACTCTGATTGCCCTATCATAGAAGTTTAGTAGTGCATTTTACTGGCCCTTCCACGCGCTTTAAGATGCCGCCTAGGCAAGTACACTATCTGAAATAGGAGCGACGTATTTTGAACAAATGTGATAGAATTACGCTGAATTCTTATATTGACCGTAATATAAAAAGATCTAATCGGGTCTCTGTTTGCATTATCCTAGAAGTTTAATAGTGCATTTTACTCGCCATTCCACGCGCTTTAAGATGCCGCCTAGCCCAGTACGCTACCTGCAATAGGAGCGACGTAAATTGAACAAATGTGAGAGAATTTCGTTGAATTCTTATATTAACCTTAATGTAAAATGATCTAATCGGGTCTCTGTTCGCCCTACCCTAGAAGATTAATAGTGCATTTCACTCGTCAATTCATGCGCTTTGCGATGCCGCTTAGCCCAATAAGCTATCTGAAATAGGAGCGACGTAAATTGAACAAATGTGATAGAATTTCGCTGAATTCTTATATTAACCAAAATATAAAATGATCTAATCGGGTCTCTGATTGCCCTATCCTAGAAGTTTAATAGTGCATTTTCTCGCCATTCCACGCGCTTTAAGATGCCGCCTAGCCCAGTACGCTATCTGCATAGGAGCGACGTAAATTGAACAAATGTGATAGAATTTCGCTGAATTCTTAAATTAACAATAATATAAAATGATCTAATCGAGTCTCTGTCTGCCCTACCCTAGAAGTTTAATAGTGCATTTTACTCGCCATTCCACGCGCTTTAAGATGCCGCCTATCCCAGTACGCTATCTGCAATAGGAGCGACGTAAATTGAACAAATGTGATAGAATTTCGCTGAATTCTTAAATTAACAATAATATGAAATGATCTAATCGGGTCTCTGTTTGCCTTACCCTAGAAGTTTAACAGTGCATTTTACTCGCCATTTCATGCGCTTTGAGATGCCGCTTAGCCCAATACGCTATCTGAAATAGGAGCGACGTAAATTGAACAAATGTGATAGAATTTCGCTGAAATCTTAAATTAACCATAATATAAAATGATCTAATCGGGTCTTTGTTCGCCCTACCCTACAAGTTTAATAGTGCATTTCACTCGTCATTTCATGCACTTTGAGATGCCGCTTAGCACAATATGCTATCTGAAATAGGAGCGACGTAAATTGAACAAATGTGATAGAATTTCGCTGAATTCTTATTTTAACCTTAATGTAAAATGATCTAATCGGGTCTTTGTTCGCCCTACCCAAGAAGTCTAATAGTGCATTTCACTCGCCATTTCATGCGCGTTGAGATGCCGCTTAGCCCAATACGCTATCTGAAATAGGAGCGACGTAAATTGAACAAATGTGATAGAATTTCGCTGAATTCTTATATTAACCAAAATATAAAATGATCTAATCGGGTCTCTGTTTGCCTTATCCTAGAAGTTTAATAGTGCATTTTACTCGCCATTTCATGCGCTTTGAGATGCCGCTTAGCACAATAGCTATCTGAAATAGGAGCGACGTAAATTGAACAAATGTGATAGAATTTCCCTGAAACCTTATATAACCGTAATATAAAATGATCTAATGGGGCTCTGTTTGCCTTACCCTAGAAGTTTAATAGTGCATTTTACTCGCCATTTCATGCGCTTGAGATGCCGCTTAGCCCAATACGCTATCTGAAATAGGAGCTACGTAAGTTGAACAAATGTCACAGAATTACGCTGGATTCTTATATTAACCGTAATATAAAATGATCTAATCGGGTCTCTCTTTGCCTTATCCTAGAATTTAATAGTGCATTTTACTCGCCATTCCACGCGCTTTAAGATGCCGCCTATCCGAGTACGCCATCTGAAATAGGAGCGACGTAAATTGAACAAATGTGATAGAATTTTTCTGAAATCTTAAATTAACCATAATATGAAATGATCTAATCGGGTCTCTGTTTGACCTACCCTACAAGTTTAACAGTGCATTTTACTCGCCATTTCATGCGCTTTGAGATGCCGCCTAGCCCAGTACACTATCTGAAATAGGTGCGATGTAAATTGAACAAATGTGATAGAATTTCGCTGAATTCATAAATTAACCGTAATATAAAAAGATCTAATCGGGTCTCTGTTTGCCTTACCCTAGAAGTCTAATAGTGCATTTTATTCGCCATTTCATGCCCTTTGAGATGCCGCTGAGCCCAATACGCTATCTGAAATAGGAGCGACGTAAATTGAACAAATGTGATAGAAATTCCCTGAAATCCTATAGTAAACAAAATATAAAATGATCTAATCGGGACTCTGATTGCCCTATCATAGAAGTTTAGTAGTGCATTTTACTGGCCCTTCCACGCGCTTTAAGATGCCGCCTAGGCAAGTACACTATCTGAAATAGGAGCGACGTATTTTGAACAAATGTGATAGAATTACGCTGAATTCTTATATTGACCGTAATATAAAAAGATCTAATCGGGTCTCTGTTTGCATTATCCTAGAAGTTTAATAGTGCATTTTACTCGCCATTCCACGCGCTTTAAGATGCCGCCTAGCCCAGTACGCTACCTGCAATAGGAGCGACGTAAATTGAACAAATGTGAGAGAATTTCGTTGAATTCTTATATTAACCTTAATGTAAAATGATCTAATCGGGTCTCTGTTCGCCCTACCCTAGAAGATTAATAGTGCATTTCACTCGTCAATTCATGCGCTTTGCGATGCCGCTTAGCCAATAAGCTATCTGAAATAGGAGCGACGTAAATTGAACAAATGTGATAGAATTTCGCTGAATTCTTATATTAACCAAAATATAAAATGATCTAATCGGGTCTCTGATTGCCCTATCCTAGAAGTTTAATAGTGCATTTTCTCGCCATTCCACGCGCTTTAAGATGCCGCCTAGCCCAGTACGCTATCTGCAATAGGAGCGACGTAAATTGAACAAATGTGATAGAATTTCGCTGAATTCTTAAATTAACAATAATATGAAATGATCTAATCGAGTCTCTGTCTGCCCTACCCTAGAAGTTTAATAGTGCATTTTACTCGCCATTCCACGCGCTTTAAGATGCCGCCTATCCCAGTACGCTATCTGCAATAGGAGCGACGTAAATTGAACAAATGTGATAGAATTTCGCTGAATTCTTAAATTAACAATAATATGAAATGATCTAATCGGGTCTCTGTTTGCCTT
>CAKAJE020000226.1:0-57911 GCA_916610135.2 Macropis europaea
AAATAGGAGCGACGTAAATTGAACAAATGTGATAGAATTTCACTGAATTCTTAAATTAACCATAATATAAAATGATCTAATCGGGTCTCTGTTTGCCCTACCCTAGAAGTTTAAGAGTGCATTTAACTCGCCATTCCACGCGCTTTAAGATGCCGCCTAGCCCAATACGCTATCTGAAATAGGAGCCACGTAAATTGAACAAATGTGATAGAATTTCGCTGAATTCTTATATTAACCAAAATATAAAATGATCTAATCGGGTCTCTGATAGCCCTATCGTAGAAGCTTAGTAGTGCATTTTACTCGCCATTTCATGCACTTTGAGATGCCGCTTAGCCCAATACGCTATCTGAAATAGGAGCGACGAAAAATTGAACAAATGTGATTGAATTTCCCTGAAATCTTATATTAAACAAAATATAAAATGATCTAATCGGGTCTCTGATTGCCCTATCATAGAAGTTTAGTAGTGCATTATACTCGCCATTCCACGCGCTTTAAGATGCCGCCTAGCCCAGTACGCTATCTGAAATAGGAGCGACGTGAATTGAACAAATGTGATAGAATTTCGCTGAATTCTTATATTAACAAAAATATAAAATCATCTAATCCGGTCTCTGATTGCCCTATCATAGAAGTTTAATAGTGCATTTTACTCGACATTCCATGCGCTTTGAGATGCCGCTTAGCCCAATACGCTATCTGAAATAGCAGTGACGTAAATTGAACAAATGTTATAGAATTACGCTGAATTCTTTTATTAACCATAATGTAAAATGATCTAATCGGGTCTCTGTTCGCCCTAGCCTAGTAGTTTAATAGAGCATTTTATTCGACATTTCATGCGCTTTGAGATGCCGCTTAGCCCAATACGCTATCTGAAATGGGAGCGACGTAAATTGAACAAATCTGATAGAATTTCCCTGAAATCTTATATTAAACAAAATATAAAATGATCTTATCGGGTCTCTGATTGCTCTATCATAGAAGTTTAGTAGTGCATTTTACTCGTCCTTCCGCGCGCTTTAAGATGCCGCCTAGCCCAGTACGCTGTCGGAAATAGGAACGACGTAAGTTGAACAAATGTGATAGAATTACGCTGAATTCTTATATTAACCTTAATGTAAAATGATGTAATCGGGTCTCTGTTTGCCCTACCCTAGAAGTTTAATAGTGCATTTTACTCGACATTTCATGCGCTTTGAGATGCCGCTTAGCCCAATACGCTATCTGAAATAGGAGCGACGTAAATTGAACAAATGTGATAGAATTTCCCTGAAATCTTATATTAAACAAAATATAAAATGATCTAATCGGGTCTCTGATTGCCCTATCATAGAAGTTTAGTAGTGCATTTAACTCGCCATTCCACGCGCTTTAAGATGCCGCCTAGCCCAAAACGCTATCTGAAATAGGAGTGACGTAAATTGAACAAATGTGATAGAATTACGCTGAATCCTTATATTAACCTTAATGTAAAATGATCTAGTCGGGTCTCAGTTTGCCCTACCCTAGATGTTTAATAGTGCATCTTACTCGCCATTTCTTGCGCTTTGAGATGCCGCTTAGCCCAATATGCTATCTGAAATATCAGCGACGTAAGTTGAACAAATGTTATAGAATTTCGCTGAATTCTTTTATTAACCATAATGTAAAATGATCTAATCGGGTCTCTGTTCGCCCTAGCCTAGTAGTTTCATAGTGCATTTTATTCGACATTTCATGCGCTTTGAGATGCCGCCTAGCCCAGTACGCTATCCGAAATAGGAGCGACGTAAGCTGAACAAATGTGATAGAATTACGCTGAATTCTTATATTAACCTTAATGTAAAATGATCTAATCGTGTCTCACTTCGCCCTACCCTAGAAGTTTGATAGTGCATTTCACTCGTCATTTCATGCGCTTTGAGATGCCGCTTAGCCCAATAGGCTATCTGAAATAGGAGCGACGTAAATTGAACAAATGTGATAGAATTTCGCTGAATTCTTATATTAACCATAATATAAAATGTTCTAACCGGGTCTCTGATAGCCCTATCATAGAAGTTTAATAGAGCATTTTACTCGCCATTTCATGCGCTATGAGATGCCGCTTAGCCCAATACGCTATCTGAAATATCAGCGACGTAAGTTGACCAAATGTAATTGAATTTCCCTGAATTCTTATATTAACCTTACTGTAAAATGATCTAATCGGGTCTCTGATTGCCCTATCATAGAAGTTTAATAGTGCATTTTACTCGCCATTCCACGCGCTTTAAGATGCCGCCAAGCCCAGTACGCTACCTGAAATAGGAGCGACGTAAATTGAACAAATGTGATAGAATTTCGGTGAATTCTAATATTAACCAAAATATAAAATGATCTAATCGGGACTCCGTATGCACTACCCTAGAAGTTTAATAGTGCATTTTACTCGACATTTCATGCGCGTTAAGATGCCGCTTAGCCCAATACGCTATCTGAAGTAGGAGCGACGTAAATTGAACAAATGTGATAGAATTTCCCTGAATTCTTATATTAACCTTACTGTAAAATGATCTAATCGGGTCTCTGTTTGCCCTACCCTAGAAGTTTAATAGTGCATTTTACTCGGCATTTCATGCGCTTTGAGATGCCGGTTAGCCCAATACGCTATCTGAAATAGGAGCGACGTAAATTGAACAAATGTGATAGAATTTCGCTGAATTCTTATATTAACAAAAATATAAAATGGTCTAATCCGGTCTCTGATTGCCCTATCATAGAAGTTTAATAGTGCATTTTACTCGCCATTCCACGCGCTTTAAGATGCCGCCCAGCCCAGTACGCTACCTGAAATAGGAGCGACGTAAATTGAACAAATGTGATAGAATTTCGGTGAACTCTTATATTAACCAAAATATAAAATGATCTAATCGGGTCTCTGTTTGCCCTACCCTAGAAGTTTAATAGTGCATTTTACTCGACATTTTATGCGCGTTGAGATACCGCATAGCCCAATACGCTATCTGAAATAGGAGCGACGTAAATTGAACAAATGTGATTGAATTTCCCTGAATTCTTATATTAAGCTTACTGTAAAATGATCTAATTGGGTCTCTGTTTGCCCTACCCTAGAAGTTTAATAGTGCATTTTACTCGGCATTTCATGCGCTTTGAGATGCCGCTTAGCCCAATACGCTATCTGAAATAGGAGCGACGTAAGTTGAACAAATGTGATAGAATTACGCTGAATTCTTATATTAACCGTAATATAAAATTATCTAATCGGGTCTCTGTTTGCCTTGCCCTAGAATTTTAATAGTGCATTTTACTCGCCATTTCATGCGCTTTGAGGTGCCGCTTATCCCAGTACGCTATCTGAAATAGGAGCGACGTGAACTGAACAAATGTGATAGAACTTCCCTGAATTCATATATTAACCTTAATGTAAAATGATCTAATCGGGACTCTGTTCGCCCTACCCTCGAAGTTTAATAGTACATTTCAGTTGCCACTTCATGCGCTTTGAGATGCCGCTTAGCCCAATACGCTCGCTGAAATAGGAGCGACGTAAATTGAACAAATGTGATAGGATTTTGCTGAATTCTTAAATTAACCATAATATAAAATGATCTAATCGGGTCTCTGTTTGCCTTACCCTAGAAGTTTAATAGTGCATTTCAGTTGCCACTTCATGCGCTTTGAGATGCCGCTTAGCCCAATACGCTATCTGAAATAGGAGCGACGTAAATTGAACAAATATGATAGGATTTTGCTGAATTCTTAAATTAACCATAATATAAAATGATCTAATCGGGTCTCTGTTTGCCTTACCCTAGAAGTTTAATAGTGCATTTCAGTTGCCACTTCATGCGCTTTGAGATGCCGCTTAGCCCAAAACGCTCTCTGAAATAGGAGCGACGTAAATTGAACAAATGTGATAGAATTTCGCTGAATTCTTAAATTAACCATAATTTAAAATGATCTAATCGGGTCTCTGTTTGCCCTACCCTAGAAGCTTAATATTCCATTTTACTCGCCATTTCATGCGCTTTGAGATGCCGCTTAGTCCAATACGCTATCTGAAATATGAGCGACGTAAATTGAACACATGTGATAGAATTTTGCTGAATGCTTATATTAACCTTAATGTAAAATGATCTAATGTGGTCTCTGTTCACCCTACCCTAGAAGTTTAATAGTGCGTTTCACTCGTCATTTCATGCGCTTTGAGACGCCGCTTAGCACAATACGCTATCTGAAATAGGAGCGACGTAAATTGAACAAACGTGATAGAATTTCGCTGAATTGTGATATTAACCAAAATATAAACTGATCTAATCGGGTCTCTGATTGCCCTATCATAGAAGTTGAATAGTGCATTTTACTCGCCATTCCACGCGCTTTAAGATGCCTCCTAGCACAGTACGCTATCTGAAATAGGAGCGACGTAAGTTGAACAAATCTGATAGAATTATGCTGATTTCATATATTAACCGTAATATAAAATGATTTAATCGGGTCTCTGTTTGCCCTACCCTAGAAGTTTAATTGTGCATTTCACTCGTCATTTCATGCGCTTTGAGATGCCGCTTAGCCCAATACGCTATCTGAAATAGGAGCTACGTAAATTGAACAAATATGATGGAGTTTTGGTGAATTCTTAAATTAACCATAATATAGAATGATCTGATCGGGTCTCTGTTTGCCCTACCCTAGAAGTTTAATTGTGCATTTCACTCGTCATTTCATGCGCTTTGAGATGCCGCTTAGCCCAATACGCTATCTGAAATAGGAGCGACGTAAATTGAACAAATGTGATAGAATTTCCCTGAATTCTCATATTAACCTTACTGTAAAATGATCTAATCGGGTGTCTGTTCGCCCTACCATAGAAGTCTAATAGTGCATTTCACTCGTCATTTCATGCGCTTTGAGATGCGGCTTAGCCCAGTACGCTATCTGAAATAGGAGCGACGTAAATTGAACAAATGTGATAGAATTACGCTGAATTCTTATATTAACCGTAATATAAAATGATCTAATCGGGTCTCTGTTTGCCTTGCCCTAGAAGTTTAATAGTGCATTTTACTCGCCATTTCATGCGCTTTGAGAAGCCGCTTAGCCCAATACGCTATCTGATATAGGAGCGACGTAAATTGAACAAATGTGATAGAATTTCGCTGAATTCTTAAATTAACCATAATATAAAATGATCTAATCGGGTCTCTGTTTGCCCTACCCTAGAAGTTTAAGAGTGCATTTAACTCGCCATTCCACGCGCTTTAAGATGCCGCCTAGCCCAATACGCTATCTGAAATAGGAGCCACGTAAATTGAACAAATGTGATAGAATTTCGCTGAATTCTTATATTAACCAAAATATAAAATGATCTAATCGGGTCTCTGATAGCCCTATCATAGAAGCTTAGTAGTGCATTTTACTCGCCATTTCATGCACTTTGAGATGCCGCTTAGCCCAATACGCTATCTGAAATAGGAGCGACGAAAAATTGAACAAATGTGATTGAATTTCCCTGAAATCTTATATTAAACAAAATATAAAATGATCTAATCGGGTCTCTGATTGCCCTATCATAGAAGTTTAGTAGTGCATTATACTCGTCATTCCACGCGCTTTAAGATGCCGCCTAGCCCAGTACGCTATCTGAAATAGGAGCGACGTGAATTGAACAAATGTGATAGAATTTCGCTGAATTCTTATATTAACAAATATATAAAATCATCTAATCCGGTCTCTGATTGCCCTATCATAGAAGTTTAATAGTGCATTTTATTCGACATTTCATGCGCTTTGAGATGCCGCTTAGCCCAATACGCTATCTGAAATGGGAGCGACGTAAATTGAACAAATGTGATAGAATTTCCCTGAAATCTTATATTAAACAAAATATAAAATGATCTTATCGGGTCTCTGATTGCCCTATCATAGAAGTTTAGTAGTGCATTTAACTTGTCCTTCCGCGCGCTTTAAGATGCCGCCAAGCCCAGTACGCTACCTGAAATAGGAGCGACGTAAATTGAACAAATGTGATAGAATTTCGGTGAATTCTAATATTAACCAAAATATAAAATGATCTAATCGGGACTCCGTATGCCCTACCCTAGAAGTTTAATAGTGCATTTTACTCGACATTTCATGCGCGTTAAGATGCCGCTTAGCCCAATACGCTATCTGAAATAGGAGCGACGTAAATTGAACAAATGTGATAGAATTTCCCTGAATTCTTATATTAACCTTACTGTAAAATGATCTAATCGGGTCTCTGTTTGCCCTACCCTAGAAGTTTAATAGTGCATTCTACTCGGCATTTCATGCGCTTTGAGATGCCGCTTAGCCCAATACGCTATCTGAAATAGGAGCGACGTAAATTGAACAAATGTGATAGAATTTGGCTGAATTCTTATATTAACAAAAATATAAAATGGTCTAATCCGGTCTCTGAATGCCCTATCATAGAAGTTTAATAGTGCATTTTACTCGCCATTCCACGCGCTTTCAGATGCCGCCCAGCCCAGTACGCTACCTGAAATAGGAGCGACGTAAATTGAACAAATGTGATAGAATTTCGGTGAATTCTTATATTAACCAAAATATAAAATGATCTAATCGGGTCTCTGTTTGCCCTACCCTAGAAGTTTAATAGTGCATTTTACTCGACATTTTATGCGCGATGAGATACCGCTTAGCCCAATACGCTATCTGAAATAGGAGCGACGTAAATTGAACAAATGTGATTGAATTTCCCTGAATTCTTATATTAAGCTTACTGTAAAATGATCTAATCGGGTCTCTGTTTGCCCTACCCTAGAAGTTTAATAGTGCATTTTACTCGGCATTTCATGCGCTTTGAGATGCCGCTTAGCCCAATACGCTATCTGAAATAGGAGCGACGTAAGTTGAACAAATGTGATAGAATTACGCTGAATTCTTATATTAACCGTAATATAAAATTATCTAATCGGGTCTCTGTTTGCCTTGCCCTAGAATTTTAATAGTGCATTTTACTCGCCATTTCATGCGCTTTGAGGTGCCGCTTATCCCAGTACGCTATCTGAAATAGGAGCGACGTGAACTGAACAAATGTGATAGAACTTCCCTGAATTCATATATTAACCTTAATGTAAAATGATCTAATCGGGACTCTGTTCGCCCTACCCTCGAAGTTTAATAGTACATTTCAGTTGCCACTTCATGCGCTTTGAGATGCCGCTTAGCCCAATACGCTCGCTGAAATAGGAGCGACGTAAATTGAACAAATGTGATAGGATTTTGCTGAATTCTTAAATTAACCATAATATAAAATGATCTAATCGGGTCTCTGTTTGCCTTACCCTAGAAGTTTAATAGTGCATTTCAGTTGCCACTTCATGCGCTTTGAGATGCCGCTTAGCCCAATACGCTATCTGAAATAGGAGCGACGTAAATTGAACAAATATGATAGGATTTTGCTGAATTCTTAAATTAACCATAATATAAAATGATCTAATCGGGTCTCTGTTTGCCTTACCCTAGAAGTTTAATAGTGCATTTCAGTTGCCACTTCATGCGCTTTGAGATGCCGCTTAGCCCAAAACGCTCTCTGAAATAGGAGCGACGTAAATTGAACAAATGTGATAGAATTTCGCTGAATTCTTAAATTAACCATAATTTAAAATGATCTAATCGGGTCTCTGTTTGCCCTACCCTAGAAGCTTAATATTCCATTTTACTCGCCATTTCATGCGCTTTGAGATGCCGCTTAGTCCAATACGCTATCTGAAATATGAGCGACGTAAATTGAACACATGTGATAGAATTTTGCTGAATGCTTATATTAACCTTAATGTAAAATGATCTAATGTGGTCTCTGTTCACCCTACCCTAGAAGTTTAATAGTGCGTTTCACTCGTCATTTCATGCGCTTTGAGACGCCGCTTAGCACAATACGCTATCTGAAATAGGAGCGACGTAAATTGAACAAACGTGATAGAATTTCGCTGAATTGTGATATTAACCAAAATATAAACTGATCTAATCGGGTCTCTGATTGCCCTATCATAGAAGTTGAATAGTGCATTTTACTCGCCATTCCACGCGCTTTAAGATGCCTCCTAGCACAGTACGCTATCTGAAATAGGAGCGACGTAAGTTGAACAAATCTGATAGAATTATGCTGATTTCATATATTAACCGTAATATAAAATGATTTAATCGGGTCTCTGTTTGCCCTACCCTAGAAGTTTAATTGTGCATTTCACTCGTCATTTCATGCGCTTTGAGATGCCGCTTAGCCCAATACGCTATCTGAAATAGGAGCTACGTAAATTGAACAAATATGATGGAGTTTTGGTGAATTCTTAAATTAACCATAATATAGAATGATCTGATCGGGTCTCTGTTTGCCCTACCCTAGAAGTTTAATTGTGCATTTCACTCGTCATTTCATGCGCTTTGAGATGCCGCTTAGCCCAATACGCTATCTGAAATAGGAGCGACGTAAATTGAACAAATGTGATAGAATTTCCCTGAATTCTCATATTAACCTTACTGTAAAATGATCTAATCGGGTGTCTGTTCGCCCTACCATAGAAGTCTAATAGTGCATTTCACTCGTCATTTCATGCGCTTTGAGATGCGGCTTAGCCCAGTACGCTATCTGAAATAGGAGCGACGTAAATTGAACAAATGTGATAGAATTACGCTGAATTCTTATATTAACCGTAATATAAAATGATCTAATCGGGTCTCTGTTTGCCTTGCCCTAGAAGTTTAATAGTGCATTTTACTCGCCATTTCATGCGCTTTGAGAAGCCGCTTAGCCCAATACGCTATCTGATATAGGAGCGACGTAAATTGAACAAATGTGATAGAATTTCACTGAATTCTTAAATTAACCATAATATAAAATGATCTAATCGGGTCTCTGTTTGCCCTACCCTAGAAGTTTAAGAGTGCATTTAACTCGCCATTCCACGCGCTTTAAGATGCCGCCTAGCCCAATACGCTATCTGAAATAGGAGCCACGTAAATTGAACAAATGTGATAGAATTTCGCTGAATTCTTATATTAACCAAAATATAAAATGATCTAATCGGGTCTCTGATAGCCTTATCATAGAAGCTTAGTAGTGCATTTTACTCGCCATTTCATGCACTTTGAGATGCCGCTTAGCCCAATACGCTATCTGAAATAGGAGCGACGAAAAATTGAACAAATGTGATTGAATTTCCCTGAAATCTTATATTAAACAAAATATAAAATGATCTAATCGGGTCTCTGATTGCCCTATCATAGAAGTTTAGTAGTGCATTATACTCGTCATTCCACGCGCTTTAAGATGCCGCCTAGCCCAGTACGCTATCTGAAATAGGAGCGACGTGAATTGAACAAATGTGATAGAATTTCGCTGAATTCTTATATTAACAAATATATAAAATCATCTAATCCGGTCTCTGATTGCCCTATCATAGAAGTTTAATAGTGCATTTTATTCGACATTTCATGCGCTTTGAGATGCCGCTTAGCCCAATACGCTATCTGAAATAGGAGCGACGTAAATTGAACAAATGTGATAGAATTTCCCTGAAATCTTATATTAAACAAAATATAAAATGATCTTATCGGGTCTCTGATTGCCCTATCATAGAAGTTTAGTAGTGCATTTAACTTGTCCTTCCGCGCGCTTTAAGATGCCGCCAAGCCCAGTACGCTACCTGAAATAGGAGCGACGTAAATTGAACAAATGTGATAGAATTTCGGTGAATTCTAATATTAACCAAAATATAAAATGATCTAATCGGGACTCCGTATGCCCTACCCTAGAAGTTTAATAGTGCATTTTACTCGACATTTCATGCGCGTTAAGATGCCGCTTAGCCCAATACGCTATCTGAAATAGGAGCGACGTAAATTGAACAAATGTGATAGAATTTCCCTGAATTCTTATATTAACCTTACTGTAAAATGATCTAATCGGGTCTCTGTTTGCCCTACCCTAGAAGTTTAATAGTGCATTCTACTCGGCATTTCATGCGCTTTGAGATGCCGGTTAGCCCAATACGCTATCTGAAATAGGAGCGACGTAAATTGAACAAATGTGATAGAATTTGGCTGAATTCTTATATTAACAAAAATATAAAATGGTCTAATCCGGTCTCTGAATGCCCTATCATAGAAGTTTAATAGTGCATTTTACTCGCCATTCCACGCGCTTTCAGATGCCGCCCAGCCCAGTACGCTACCTGAAATAGGAGCGACGTAAATTGAACAAATGTGATAGAATTTCGGTGAATTCTTATATTAACCAAAATATAAAATGATCTAATCGGGTCTCTGTTTGCCCTACCCTAGAAGTTTAATAGTGCATTTTACTCGACATTTTATGCGCGATGAGATACCGCTTAGCCCAATACGCTATCTGAAATAGGAGCGACGTAAATTGAACAAATGTGATTGAATTTCCCTGAATTCTTATATTAAGCTTACTGTAAAATGATCTAATCGGGTCTCTGTTTGCCCTACCCTAGAAGTTTAATAGTGCATTTTACTCGGCATTTCATGCGCTTTGAGATGCCGCTTAGCCCAATACGCTATCTGAAATAGGAGCGACGTAAATTGAACAAATGTGATAGAACTTCCCTGAATTCATATATTAACCTTAATGTAAAATGATCTAATCGGGACTCTGTTCGCCCTACCCTCGAAGTTTAATAGTACATTTCAGTTGCCACTTCATGCGCTTTGAGATGCCGCTTAGCCCAATACGCTCTCTGAAATAGGAGCGACGTAAGTTGAACAAATGTGATAGAATTTTGCTGAATTCTTAAATTAACCATCATATAAAATGATCTAATCGGATCTCTGTTTGCCCTACCCTAGAAGCTTAATATTGCATTTTACTCGCCATTTCATGCGCTTTGAGATGCCGCTTAGCCCAATACGCTATCTGAAATAGGAGCGATGTAAATTGAACAAATGTGATAGGATTTCCCTGAAATCTTATATTAAACAAAGTATAAAATGCTTTAATCGGGTCTCTGATTGTCCTATCATAGAAGTTTAATAGTGCATTTTACTCGGCATTCCACGCGCTTTAAGATGCCGCCTAGCCCAGTACGCTATCTGAAATAGGAGCGACGTAAGATGAACAAATGTGACAGAATTACGCTGAGATCTTATATTAACCAAAATATAAATTGATCTAATCGGGTCTCTTTTCACCCTACCCTCGAAGTTTAATAGTGCATTTCACTCGTCATTTAATGCGCTTTGAGATTCCGCTTAGCCCAATACGCTATCTGAAATAGGAGCTACGTAAATTGAACAAATTTGATGGAGTTTTGGTGAATTCTTAAATTAACCATAATATAGAATGATCTGATCGGGTCTCTGTTTGCCCTACCCTAGAAGTTTAATTGTGCATTTCACTCGTCATTTCATGCGCTTTGAGATGCCGCCTAGCCCAGTAGGCTATCTGAAATAGGAGCGACGTAAATTGAACAAATGTGATAGAATTTTGCTGAATGCTTATATTAACCTTAATGTAAAATGATCTAATCTGGTCTCTGTTCACCCTACCCTAGAAGTTTAATAGTGCGTTTCACTCGTCATTTCATGCGCTTTGAGATGCCGCTTAGCCCAATACGCTATCTGAAATATGAGCGACGTAAGTTGAACAAATGTGACAGAATTACGCTGAATTCTTATATTAACCGTAATATAAAATGATCTAATCGGGTCTCTTTTCACCCTACCCTAGAAGTTTAGGAGTGCATTTCACTCGTCATTTAATGCGCTTTGAGACTCCGCTTAGCCCAATACGCTATCTGAAATAGGAGCGACGTAAATTGAACAAATGTGATGGAGTTTTGCTGAATTCTTAAATTAACCATAATATAGAATGATCTGATCGGATCTCTGTTTGCCCTACCCTAGAAGTTTAATTGTGCATTTCACTCGTCATTTCATGCGCTTTGAGATGCCGCTTAGCCCAATACGCTATCTGCAATAGGAGCGACGTAAATTGAACAAATGTGACAGAATTAAGCTGAATCCTTATATTAACCGTAATGTAAAAAGATCCTATCCGGTCTCTGTTTGCCTTACCCTAGAAGTTTAATAGTGCATTTTAGTGGCCAATCCACGCGCTTTAAGGTGGCGCCTAGCTCAGTACGCTATCTGAAATAGGGGCGACGTAAATTGAACAAATGTGATAGAATTTCGCTGAATTCTTATATTAACCATAATATAAAATGATCTAATCGGGTCTCTGTTCACCCTACCCTAGAAGTTTAACAGTGCATTTCACTCGTCATTTAATGCGCTTTGAGATGCCGCTTAGCCCAATACGCTATCTGAAATAGGAGCGATGTAAATTGAACAAATGTGATAGGATTTCCCTGAAATCTTATATTAAACAAAATATAAAATGCTCTAATCGGGTCTCTGATTGTCCTATCATAGAAGTTTAATAGTGCATTTTACTCGCCATTCCACGCGCTTTAAGATGCCGCCTAGCCCAGTACGCTATCTGAAATAGGAGCGAGGTAAGTTGAACAAATGTGACAGAATTACGCTGAATCCTTATATTAACCAAAATATAAAATGATCTAATCAGGTCTCTTTTCACCCTACCCTAGAAGTTTAATAGTGCATTTCACTCGTCATTTAATGCGCTTTGAGATTCCGCTTTGCCCAATACGCTATCTGAAATAGGAGCGACGTAAATTGAACAAATTTGATGGAGTTTTGGTGAATTCTTAAATTAACCATAATATAGAATGATCTGATCGGGTCTCTGTTCGCCCTACCCTAGAAGTTTAATAGTGCATTTCACTCGTCATTTCATGTGCTTTGAGATGCCGCTTAGCCCAATACGCTATCTGAAACAGGGGCGACGTAAATTGAACAAATCTGATAGAATTTTGCTGAATTCTTAAATTAACCATAATATAAAATGATCTAATCGGGTCTCTTTTCACCCTACCCTAGAAGTTTAGGAGTGCATTTCACTCGTCATTTAATGCGCTTTGAGACTCCGCTTAGCCCAATACGCTATCTGAAATAGGAGCGACGTAAATTGAACAAATGTGATGGAGTTTTGCTGAATTCTTAAATTAACCATAATATAGAATGATCTGATCGGGTCACTGTTTGCCCTACCCTAGAAGTTTAATTGTGCATTTCACTCGTCATTTCATGCGCTTTGAGATGCCGCATAGCCCAATACGCTATCTGAAATAGGAGCGACGTAAATTGAACAAACGTGCTGGAATTTCGCTGAATTCTTAAATTAACCATAATATAAAATGATCCAATCGGGTCTCTGTTTGCCCTACCCTAGAAGTTTAATAGTGCATTTTACTCGCCATTTCTTGCGCTTTGAGATGCCGCTTAGCCCAATACGCTATCTGCAGTATGAGCGACGTAAATTGAACAAATGTGATAGAATTTCGCTGAATTCTTATATTAACCATAATATAAAATGATCTAATCGGGTCTCTGTTCACCCTACCCTAGAAGTTTAACAGTGCATTTCACTCGTCATTTAATGCGCTTTGAGATGCCGACTAGCCCAATACGCTATCTGAAATAGGATCGACGTAAATTGAACAAATGTGATAGACTTTCCCTGATATCTTATATTAAACAAAATGTAAAATGATCTAATCGGGTCTCTGTTCGCCCTAGCCTAGAAGTTTAATAGTGCATTCTATTCGCCATATCATGCGCTTTGATATGCCGCTTAGCCCAAAACGCTATCTGACATAGGAGCGACGTAAATTGAACAAATGTGATAGAATTTCCCTGAATTCTCATATTAACCTTACTGTAAAATGAACTAATCGGGTCTCTGTTCGCCCTACCATAGAAGTCTAATAGTGCATTTCACTCGCCATTCCACGCGCTTTAAGATGCCGCCTAGCCCAATACGCTATCTGAAATAGGAGCCACGTGAATTGAACAAATGTGATAGAATTTCCCTGAAATCTTATATTAACAAAAATATAAAATGATCTAATCCGGTCTCTGATTGCCCTATCATAGAAGTTTAATAGTGCATTTTACTCGCCATTCCCCGCTCTTTAAGATGCCGCCTAGCCCAGTACGCTACCTGAACTAGGAGCGACGTAAATTGAACAAATGTGATAGAATTGACCTGAAATCTTATATTAAACAAAATATAAAATGATCTTATCGGGTCTCTGATTGCCCTATCATAGAAGTTTAGTAGTGCATTTTACTCGCCCTTCCGCGCGCTTTAAGATGCCGCCTAGCCCAATACGCTTTCTGAAATAGGAGCGATGTAAATTGACCAAATGTGATAGAATTACGCTGAATTCTTAAATTAACCATAATATAAAATGATCTAATCGGGTCTCTGTTTGTCCTACCCTAGAAGTTTAATAGTGCATTTTACACGACATTTCTTGCGCTTTGAGATGCCGCATAGCCCAATACGCTATCTGAAATATGAGCGACTTAAATTGAACAAATGTGATAGAATTTTGCTGAATGCTTATATTAACCTTAATGTAAAATGATCTAATCTGGTCTCTGTTCACCCTACCCTAGAAGTTTAATAGTGCGTTTCACTCGTCATTTCATGCGCTTTGAGATGCCGCTTAGCCCAATACGCTCTCTGAAATAGGAGCGACGTAAATTGAACAAATGTGACAGGATTTTGCAGAATTCTTAAATTAACCATAATATAAAATGATCTAATCGGGTCTCTGTTTGCCTTACCCTAGAAGTTTAATAGTGCATTTCAGTTGCCACTTCATGCGCTTTGAGATGCCGCTTAGCCCAATACGCTATCTGAAATAGGAGCGACGTAAATTGAACAAATATGATAGGATTTTGCTGAATTCTTAAATTAACCATAATATAAAATGATCTAATCGGGTCTCTGTTTGCCTTACCCTAGAAGTTTAATAGTGCATTTCAGTTGCCACTTCATGCGCTTTGAGATGCCGCTTAGCCCAAAACGCTCTCTGAAATAGGAGCGACGTAAATTGAACAAATGTGATAGAATTTCGCTGAATTCTTAAATTAACCATAATTTAAAATGATCTAATCGGGTCTCTGTTTGCCCTACCCTAGAAGCTTAATATTCCATTTGACTCGCCATTTCATGCGCTTTGAGATGCCGCTTAGCCCAATACGCTATCTGAAATAGGAGCGACGTAAATTGAACAAATGTGATAGAATTTCGCTGAATTGTGATATTAACCAAAATATAAACTGATCTAATCGGGTCTCTGATTGCCCTATCATAGAAGTTGAATAGTGCATTTTACTCGCCATTCCACGCGCTTTAAGATGCCTCCTAGCACAGTACGCTATCTGAAATAGGAGCGACGTAAGTTGAACAAATGTGATAGAATTATGCTGATTTCATATATTAACCGTAATATAAAATGATTTAATCGGGTCTCTGTTTGCCTTGCCCAAGAATTTTCATAGTGCATTTTACTCACCATTTCATGGGCTTTGAGGAGCCGCTTAGCCCAGTACGCTATCTAAAATAGGAGCAACATAAATTGAACAAATGTGATAGAACTTCCCTGAATTCATATATTAACCTTAATGTAAAATGATCTAATCGGGACTCTGTTCGCCCTACCCTCGAAGTTTAATAGTACATTTCAGTTGCCACTTCATGCGCTTTGAGATGCCGCTTAGCCCAATACGCTATCTGAAATAGGAGCGACGTAAATTGAACAAATGTGATAGAATTTCGCTGAATTCTGATATTAACCAAAATATAAACTGATCTAATCGGGTCTCTGATTGCCCTATCATAGAAGTTGAATAGTGCATTTTACTCGCCATTCCACGCGCTTTAAGATGCCTCCTAGCACAGTACGCTATCTGAAATAGGAGCGACGTAAGTTGAACAAATGTGATAGAATTATGCTGATTTCATATATTAACCGTAATATAAAATGATCTAATCGGGTCTCTGTTTGCCTTGCCCAAGAATTTTAATAGTGCGTTTTACTCGCCATTTCATGGGCTTTGAGGAGCCGCTTAGCCCAGTACGCTACCTGAAATAGGAGCGACGTAAATTGAACAAATGTAATAGAACTTCCCTGAATTCTTATATTAACCTTAATGTAAAATGATCTAATCGGGACTCTGTTCGCCCTACCCTAGAAGTTTAATAGTGCATTTCAGTTGCCACTTCATGCGCTTTGAGATGCCGCTTAGCCCAATACGCTCGCTGAAATAGGAGCGACGGAAATTGAACAAATGTGATAGAATTTTGCTGAATTCTTAAATTAACCATCATATAAAATGATCTAATCGGATCTCTGTTTGCCCTACCCTAGAAGCTTAATATTGCATTTTACTCGCCATTTCATGCGCTTTGAGATGCCGCTTAGCCCAATACGCTATCTGAAATAGGAGCGATGTAAATTGAACAAATGTGATAGGATTTCCCTGAAATCTTATGTTAAACAAAATATAAAATGCTCTAATCGGGTCTCTGATTGTCCTATCATAGAAGTTTGATAGTGCATTTTACTCGCCATTCCACGCGCTTTAAGATGCCGCCTAGCCCAGTACGCTATCTGAAATAGGAGCGACGTAAATTGAACAAATGTGATAGAATTTCGCTGATTTCTTATAGCAACCAAAATATAAAATGATCTAATCGGGTCTCTGATTGCCCCATCATAGAATCTTAGTAGTGCATTTTACTCGCCATTTCATGCGCTTTGCGATGCCGCTTAGCCCAATACGCCATCTGAAATAGGAGCGACGTAAGTTGAACAAATGTGACAGAATTACGCTGAATTCTTATATTAACCGTAATATAAAATGATCTAATCGGGTCTCTGTTTGCCTTACCCTAGAAGCTTAATAGTGCATTTTACTCGCCATTCCACGCACTTTAAGATGCCGGCTAGCACAGTACGCTATCTGAAATAGGAGCGACGTAAGTGGAACAAATGTGATAGAATTATGCTGATTTCATATATTAACCGTAATATAAAATGATTTAATCGGGTCTCTGTTTGCCTTGCCCAAGAATTTTCATAGTGCATTTTACTCACCATTTCATGGGCTTTGAGGAGCCGCTTAGCCCAGTACGCTATCTGAAATAGGAGCGACATAAATTGAACAAATGTGATAGAACTTCCCTGAATTCATATATTAACCATAATGTAAAATGATCTAATCGGGACTCTGTTCGCCCTACCCTCGAAGTTTAATAGTACATTTCAGTTGCCACTTCATGCGCTTTGAGATGCCGCTTAGCCCAATACGCTCTCTGAAATAGGAGCGACGTAAATTGAACGAATGTGATAGAATTTTGCTGAATTCTTAAATTAACCATCATATAAAATGATCTAATCGGATCTCTGTTTGCCCTACCCTAGAAGCTTAATATTGCATTTTACTCGCCATTTCATGCGCTTTGAGATGCCGCTTAGCCCAATACGCTATCTGAAATAGGAGCGATGTAAATTGAACAAATGTGATAGGATTTCCCTGAAATCTTATATTAAACAAAGTATAAAATGCTCTAATCGGGTCTCTGATTGTCCTATCATAGAAGTTTAATAGTGCATTTTACTCGGCATTCCACGCGCTTTAAGATGCCGCCTAGCCCAGTACGCTATCTGAAATAGGAGCGACGTAAGTTGAACAAATGTGACAGAATTACGCTGAGATCTTATATTAACCAAAATATAAAATGATCTAATCGGGTCTCTTTTCACCCTACCCTAGAAGTTTAATAGTGCATTTCACTCGTCATTTAATGCGCTTTGAGATTCCGCTTAGCCCAATACGCTATCTGAAATAGGAGCTACGTAAATTGAACAAATTTGATGGAGTTTTGGTGAATTCTTAAATTAACCATAATATAGAATGATCTGATCGGGTCTCTGTTTGCCCTACCCTAGAAGTTTAATTGTGTATTTCACTCGTAATTTCATGCGCTTTGAGATGCCGCCTAGCCCAATACGCTATCTGAAATATGAGCGACGTAAGTTGAACAAATGTGACAGAATTACGCTGAATTCTTATATTAACCGTAATATAAAATGATCTAATCGGGTCTCTTTTCACCCTACCCTAGAAGTTTAGGAGTGCATTTCACTCGTCATTTAATGCGCTTTGAGACTCCGCTTAGCCCAATACGCTATCTGAAATAGGAGCGACGTAAATTGAACAAATGTGATGGAGTTTTGCTGAATTCTTAAATTAACCATAATATGGAATGATCTGATCGGGTCTCTGTTTGCCCTACCCTAGAAGTTTAATTGTGCATTTCACTCGTCATTTCATGCGCTTTGAGATGCCGCTTAGCCCAATACGCTATCTGCAATAGGAGCGACGTAAATTGAACAAATGTGACAGAATTAAGCTGAATCCTTATATTAACCGTAATGTAAAAAGATCCTATCCGGTCTCTGTTTGCCTTACCCTAGAAGTTTAATAGTGCATTTTAGTGGCCAATCCACGCGCTTTAAGGTGGCGCCTAGCTCAGTACGCTATCTGAAATAGGGGCGACGTAAATTGAACAAATGTGATAGAATTTCGCTGAATTCTTATATTAACCATAATATAAAATGATCTAATCGGGTCTCTGTTCACCCTACCCTAGAAGTTTAACAGTGCATTTCACTCGTCATTTAATGCGCTTTGAGATGCCGCTTAGCCCAATACGCTATCTGAAATAGGAGCGATGTAAATTGAACAAATGTGATAGGATTTCCCTGAAATCTTATATTAAACAAAATATAAAATGCTCTAATCGGGTCTCTGATTGTCCTATCATAGAAGTTTAATAGTGCATTTTACTCGCCATTCCACGCGCTTTAAGATGCCGCCTAGCCCAGTACGCTATCTGAAATAGGAGCGAGGTAAGTTGAACAAATGTGACAGAATTACGCTGAATCCTTATATTAACCAAAATATAAAATGATCTAATCAGGTCTCTTTTCACCCTACCCTAGAAGTTTAATAGTGCATTTCACTCGTCATTTAATGCGCTTTGAGATTCCGCTTTGCCCAATACGCTATCTGAAATAGGAGCGACGTAAATTGAACAAATGTGATGGAGTTTTGCTGAATTCTTAAATTAACCATAATATAGAATGATCTGATCGGGTCACTGTTTGCCCTACCCTAGAAGTTTAATTGTGCATTTCACTCGTCATTTCATGCGCTTTGAGATGCCGCTTGGCCCAATACGCTATCTGAAATAGGAGCGACGTAAATTGAACAAACGTGCTGGAATTTCGCTGAATTCTTAAATTAACCATAATATAAAATGATCCCATCGGGTCTCTGTTTGCCCTACCCTAGAAGTTTAATAGTGCATTGTACTCGCCATTTCTTGCGCTTTGAGATGCCGCTTAGCCCAATACGCTATCTGCAGTATGAGCGACGTAAATTGAACAAATGTGATAGAATTTCGCTGAATTCTTATATTAACCATAATATAAAATGATCTAATCGGGTCTCTGTTCACCCTACCCTAGAAGTTTAACAGTGCATTTCACTCGTCATTTAATGCGCTTTGAGATGCCGAATAGCCCAATACGCTATCTGAAATAGGATCGACGTAAATTGAACAAATGTGATAGACTTTCCCTGATATCTTATATTAAACAAAATGTAAAATGATCTAATCGGGTCTCTGTTCGCCCTAGCCTAGAAGTTTAATAGTGCATTCTATTCGCCATATCATGCGCTTTGATATGCCGCTTAGCCCAAAACGCTATCTGACATAGGAGCGACGTAAATTGAACAAATGTGATAGAATTTCCCTGAATACTCATATTAACCTTACTGTAAAATGAACTAATCGGGTCTCTGTTCGCCCTACCATAGAAGTCTAATAGTGCATTTCACTCGCCATTCCACGCGCTTTAAGATGCCGCCTAGCCCAATAAGCTATCTGAAATAGGAGCCACGTGAATTGAACAAATGTGATAGAATTTCCCTGAAATCTTATATTAACAAAAATATAAAATGATCTAATCCGGTCTCTGATTGCCCTATCATAGAAGTTTAATAGTGCATTTTACTCGCCATTCCCCGCTCTTTAAGACGCCGCCTAGCCCAGTACGCTACCTGAACTAGGAGCGACGTAAATTGAACAAATGTGATAGAATTTCCCTGAAATCTTATATTAAACAAAATATAAAATGATCTTATCGGGTCTCTGATTGCCCTATCATAGAAGTTTAGTAGTGCATTTTACTCGCCCTTCCGCGCGCTTTAAGATGCCGCCTAGCCCAATACGCTTTCTGAAATAGGAGCGATGTAAATTGACCAAATGTGATAGAATTACGCTGAATTCTTATATTAACCTTAATGTAAAATGATCTAATCGGGTCTCTGTTCGCCCTACCCTAGAAGTTTGATAGCGCATTTCACTCGCCATTTCATGCGCTTTGAGATGCCGCTTAGCCCAATACGGTATCCGAAATATGAGCGACGTAAATTGAATAAATGTGGTAGTATTTCGCTGAATTCTTATATTAACCTTAATGTAAAATGATCTAATCGGGTCTCTGTTCGCCCTATCCTAGAAGTTTAATAGTGCCTTTCACTCGTCATTTCCTGTGCTTTAAGATGCCGCTTAGCCCAATACGCTATCTGAAATAGGAGCGACGTAAATTGAACAAATGTGATAGAATTTTGCTGAATTCTTAAATTCTTCATAATATAAAATGAACTAATCGGGTATCTAATTGCCCTATCATAGACGTTTAATAGTGCATTTTACTCGCCAATCAACGCGCTTTAAGATTCCGCCTAGCCCACTACGCTATCTGAAATAGGAGCGACGTAAATTGAACAAATGTGATAGAATTTTGCTGAATTCTTAAATTCTTCATAATATAAAATGATCTAATCGGGTCTCTGTTTGCCCTACCCTAGAAGTTTAATAGTGCATTTTACTCGCCATTTCATGCGCTTTGAGATGCCGCTTAGCCCAATACGATATCTGAAATAGGAGCGACGTAAATTGAACAAATGTGATAGAATTTCGCTGAATTCTTAAATTAACCATAATATTAAATGATCTAATCGGGTCTCTGTTTGCCCTACCCTAGAAGTTTAATAGTGCATTTCACTCGTCATTTCATGCGCTTTGCGATGCCGCTTAGCCCAATAAGCTATCTGAAATAGGAGCGACGTAAATTGAACAAATGTGATAGAATTACGCTGAATTCTTATATTAACCAAAATATAAAATGATCTAATCAGGTCTCTGATTGCCCTATCATAGAAGTTTAATAGAGCATGTTACTCGCCATTCCACGCGCTTTAAGATGCCGCTTAGCCCAATACGCTATCTGAAATAGGAGCAACGTAAATTGAACAAATGTGATAGAATTTCCCTGAATTCTTATATTAACCTTAATGTAAAATGATCTAATCGGGTCTCTGTTCGCCCTACCCTAGAAGTTTAACAGTGCATTTCACTCGTGATTTCATGCGCTTTGAGTTGCCGCTTAGCCCAATACGATATCTGAAATAGGAGCGATGTAAATTGAACAAATGTGATAGAATTTCGCTGAATTCTTATATTAACCTTAATGTAAAATGATCAAATCGGGTCTCCGTTCGCCCTATCCTAGAAGTTTGATAGTGCATTTCACTCGCCATTTCATGCGCTTTGACATGCCGCTTAGCCCAATACGCTATCTGAAATATCAGCGACGTTAGTTGAACAAATGTTATAGAATTTCGCTGAATTCTTTTATTAACCATAATGTAAAATGATCTAATCGGGTCTCTGTTCGCCCTAGCCTAGTAGTTTAATAGTGCATTTTATTCGACATTTCATGCGCTTTGAGATGCCGCTTAGCCCAATACGCAATCTGAAATAGGAGCGACGTAAATTGAGCAAATCTGATAGAATTTCCCTGAAATCTTATATCAAACAGAATATAAAATGATCTTATCGTGTCTCTGATTGCCCTATCATAGAAGTTTAGTAGTGCATCTTACTCGTCCTTCCGCGCGCTTTAAGATGCCGCCTAGCCCAGTACGCTATCTGAAATAGGGGCCACGTAAGTTGCACAAATGTGATAGAATTACGCTGAATTCTTATATTAACATTAATGTAAAATGATCTAATCGGGTCTCTGTTTGCCCTACCCTAGAAGTTTAAGAGTGCACTTAACTCGCCATTCCACGCGCTTTAAGATGCCGCCTAGCCCAATACGCTATCTGAAATTGGAGCCACGTTAATTGTACAAATGTGATAGAATTTCCCTGAAATCTTATATTAAACAAAATATAAAATGATCTTATCGTGTCTCTGATTGCCCTATCATAGAAGTTTAATAGTGCATTTTACTCGCCCTTCCGCGCGCTTTAAGATGCCGCCTAGCCCAGTACGCTATCTGAAATAGGAGCGACGTAAGTTGAACAAATGTGATAGAATTACGCTGAATGCTTATATTAACCTTAATGTAAAATGATCTAATCGGGTCTCTGTTCGCCCTACCCTAGAAGTTTGATAGTGCATTTCACTCGTCATTTCATGCGCTTTGAGATGCCGCTTAGCCCAATAAGCTATCTGAAATAGGAGCGACGTAAATTGAACAAATGTGATAGAATTTCGCTGAATTCTTATATTAATCAAAATATAAAATGATCTAATCGGGTCTCTGATTGCCCTATCATTGAAGTTTAATAGTGCATTTTACTCGCCATTCCACGCGCTTTAAGATGCCGCCTAGCCCAGTACGCTATCTTAAATAGGAGCGACGTAAGTTGAACAAATGTGATAGAATTACGCTGAATTCTTATATTACCCGTAATATAAAATGATCTAATCGGGTCTCTGTTTGCCTTACCTTAGAAGTTTCTCAGTGCATCTTACTCGCCATTTCATGCGCTTTGAGATGCCGCTTAGCCCAATACGCTATCTGAAATAGGAGCGACGTAAATTGACCAAATGTGATAGAATTTCGCTGAATTCTTATATTAACCTTAATGTAAAATGATCTAATCGGGTCTCTGTTCGCCCTACCCTAGAAGTTTAATAGTGCATCTTACTCGCCATTTCATGCGCTTTGAGATGCCGCCTAGCCCAATACGCTATCTGAAATAGGAGCGACGTAAATTGAACAAATGTGATAGAATTACGCTGAATTCTTATATTAACCTTAATATAAAATGATATAATCGGGTCTCTGTTTGCCTTACCCTAGAAGTTTGATAGTGCATTTCACTCGTCATTTCATGCGCTTTGAGATGCCGCTTAGCCCAATATGCTATCTGAAATAGGAGCGACGTAAATTGAACAAATGTGATAGACTTTCCCTGATATCTTATATTAAACAAAATATAAAATGATCTTATCGGGTCTCAGATTGCCCTATCATAGAAGTTTAGTAGTGCATTTTACTCGCCCTTCCGCGCGCTTTAGGATGCCGCCTAGCCCAATACGCTATCTGAAATAGGAGCGACGTAAATTGACCAAATGTGATAGAATTTCGCTTATTTCTTAAATTAACCGTAATATAAAATGATCTAATCGGGTCTCTGTTTGCCTTACCTTAGAAGTTTAATAGTGAATCTTACTCGCCATTTCATGCGCTTTGAGATGCCGCTTAGCTCAATACGCTATCTGAAATAGGAGCGACGTAAATTGAACAAATGTGATAGAATTACGCTAAATTCTTATATTAACCTTAATATAAAATGATCTAATCGGGTCTCTGTTTGCCTTACCCTAGAAGTTTAATAGTGCATCTTACTCGCCATTTCATGCGCTTTGAGATGCCGCCTAGCCAAATACGCTATTTGAAATAGGAGCCACGTAAATTGAACAAATATGATAGAATTTCCCTGAAATCTTATATTAAACAAAATATAAAATGATCTTATCGGGTCTCAGATTGCCCTATCATAGAAGTTTAGTAGTGCATTTTACTCGCCCTTCCGCGCGCTTTAAGCTGCCGCCTAGCCCAGTACGCTATCTGAAATAGGAGCGACGTAAGTTGCACAAATGTGATAGAATTACGCTGAATTCTTATATTATCCTTAATGTAAAATGATCTAATCGGGTCTCTGTTTGCCTTACCCTAGAAGTTTAATTGTTCATTTTACTCGGCATTTCATGCGCTTTGAGATGCCGCTTAGCCCAATACGCTATCTGAAATAGGAGCGACGTAAATTGAACAAATGTGATAGAATTTCCCTGAATTCTTATATTAACCTTATTGTAAAATGATTTAATCGGGTCTCGGTTCGCCCTACCATAGAAGTCTAATAGTGCATTTCACTCGTCATTTCATGCGCTTTCAGATGGCGCTTAGCCCAATACGCTATCTGAATAGGAACGACGTAAATTGTACAAATGTTATAGAATTTCGCTGAATTCTTATATTAACAAAAATATAAAATGATGTAATCCGGTCTCTGATTGCCCTATCATAGAAGTTTCACAGTGCATTTTACTCGCCATTCCACGCTCTTTAAGATGCCGCCTAGCCCAGTACGCTACCTGAAACAGGAGCGACGTAAATTGAACAAATGTGATAGAATTTCCCTGAAGTCTTATATTAACCAAAATATAAAATAATCTAATCGGGTCTCTGATTGCCCTATCATTGAAGTTTAATAGTGCATTTTACTCGCCATTCCACGCGCTTTAAGAGGCCGCATAGCCCAGTACGCTATCTGAAATAGGAGCGACGTAAGGTGAACAAATGTGATAGAATTTCCCTGAATTCTCATATTAACCTTACTGTAAAATGATCTAATCGGGTGTCTGTTCGCCCTACCATAGAAGTCTAATAGTGCATTTCACTCGTCATTTCATGCGCTTTGAGATGCGGCTTAGCCCAGTACGCTATCTGAAATAGGAGCGACGTAAATTGAACAAATGTGATAGAATTACGCTGAATTCTTATATTAACCGTAATATAAAATGATCTAATCGGGTCTCTGTTTGCCTTGCCCTAGAAGTTTAATAGTGCATTTTACTCGCCATTTCATGCGCTTTGAGAAGCCGCTTAGCCCAATACGCTATCTGATATAGGAGCGACGTAAATTGAACAAATGTGATAGAATTTCACTGAATTCTTAAATTAACCATAATATAAAATGATCTAATCGGGTCTCTGTTTGCCCTACCCTAGAAGTTTAAGAGTGCATTTAACTCGCCATTCCACGCGCTTTAAGATGCCGCCTAGCCCAATACGCTATCTGAAATAGGAGCCACGTAAATTGAACAAATGTGATAGAATTTCGCTGAATTCTTATATTAACCAAAATATAAAATGATCTAATCGGGTCTCTGATAGCCCTATCATAGAAGCTTAGTAGTGCATTTTACTCGCCATTTCATGCGCTTTGAGATGCCGCTTAGCCCAATACGCTATCTGAAATAGGAGCGACGAAAAATTGAACAAATGTGATTGAATTTCCCTGAAATCTTATATTAAACAAAATATAAAATGATCTAATCGGGTCTCTGATTGCCCTATCATAGAAGTTTAGTAGTGCATTATACTCGCCATTCCACGCGCTTTAAGATGCCGCCTAGCCCAGTACGCTATCTGAAATAGGAGCGACGTGAATTGAACAAATGTGATAGAATTTCGCTGAATTCTTATATTAACAAAAATATAAAATCATCTAATCCGGTCTCTGATTGCCCTATCATAGAAGTTTAATAGTGCATTTTACTCGACATTCCATGCGCTTTGAGATGCCGCTTAGCCCAATACGCTATCTGAAATAGCAGTGACGTAAATTGAACAAATGTTATAGAATTACGCTGAATTCTTTTATTAACCATAATGTAAAATGATCTAATCGGGTCTCTGTTCGCCCTAGCCTAGTAGTTTAATAGAGCATTTTATTCGACATTTCATGCGCTTTGAGATGCCGCTTTGCCCAATACGCTATCTGAAATGGGAGCGACGTAAATTGAACAAATCTGATAGAATTTCCCTGAAATCTTATATTAAACAAAATATAAAATGATCTTATCGGGTCTCTGATTGCTCTATCATAGAAGTTTAGTAGTGCATTTTACTCGTCCTTCCGCGCGCTTTAAGATGCCGCCTAGCCCAGTACGCTGTCGGAAATAGGAACGACGTAAGTTGAACAAATGTGATAGAATTACGCTGAATTCTTATATTAACCTTAATGTAAAATGATGTAATCGGGTCTCTGTTTGCCCTACCCTAGAAGTTTAATAGTGCATTTTACTCGACATTTAATGCGCTTTGAGATGCCGCTTAGCCCAATACGCTATCTGAAATAGGAGCGACGTAAATTGAACAAATGTGATAGAATTTCCCTGAAATCTTATATTAAACAAAATATAAAATGATCTAATCGGGTCTCTGATTGCCCTATCATAGAAGTTTAGTAGTGCATTTAACTCGCCATTCCACGCGCTTTAAGATGCCGCCTAGCCCAAAACGCTATCTGAAATAGGAGTGACGTAAATTGAACAAATGTGATAGAATTACGCTGAATCCTTATATTAACCTTAATGTAAAATGATCTAGTCGGGTCTCAGTTTGCCCTACCCTAGATGTTTAATAGTGCATCTTACTCGCCATTTCTTGCGCTTTGAGATGCCGCTTAGCCCAATATGCTATCTGAAATATCAGCGACGTAAGTTGAACAAATGTTATAGAATTTCGCTGAATTCTTTTATTAACCATAATGTAAAATGATCTAATCGGGTCTCTGTTCGCCCTAGCCTAGTAGTTTCATAGTGCATTTTATTCGACATTTCATGCGCTTTGAGATGCCGCCTAGCCCAGTACGCTATCCGAAATAGGAGCGACGTAAGCTGAACAAATGTGATAGAATTACGCTGAATTCTTATATTAACCTTAATGTAAAATGATCTAATCGTGTCTCACTTCGCCCTACCCTAGAAGTTTGATAGTGCATTTCACTCGTCATTTCATGCGCTTTGAGATGCCGCTTAGCCCAATAGGCTATCTGAAATAGGAGCGACGTAAATTGAACAAATGTGATAGAATTTCGCTGAATTCTTATATTAACCATAATATAAAATGTTCTAACCGGGTCTCTGATAGCCCTATCATAGAAGTTTAATAGAGCATTTTACTCGCCATTTCATGCGCTATGAGATGCCGCTTAGCCCAATACGCTATCTGAAATATCAGCGACGTAAGTTGACCAAATGTAATTGAATTTCCCTGAATTCTTATATTAACCTTACTGTAAAATGATCTAATCGGGTCTCTGATTGCCCTATCATAGAAGTTTCATAGTGCATTTTACTCGCCATTCCACGCGCTTTAAGATGCCGCCAAGCCCAGTACGCTACCTGAAATAGGAGCGACGTAAATTGAACAAATGTGATAGAATTTCGGTGAATTCTAATATTAACCAAAATATAAAATGATCTAATCGGGACTCCGTATGCACTACCCTAGAAGTTTAATAGTGCATTTTACTCGACATTTCATGCGCGTTAAGATGCCGCTTAGCCCAATACGCTATCTGAAATAGGAGCGACGTAAATTGAACAAATGTGATAGAATTTCCCTGAATTCTTATATTAACCTTACTGTAAAATGATCTAATCGGGTCTCTGTTTGCCCTACCCTAGAAGTTTAATAGTGCATTTTACTCGGCATTTCATGCGCTTTGAGATGCCGGTTAGCCCAATACGCTATCTGAAATAGGAGCGACGTAAATTGAACAAATGTGATAGAATTTCGCTGAATTCTTATATTAACAAAAATATAAAATGCTCTAATCGGGTCTCTGATTGTCCTATCGTAGAAGTTTAATAGTGCATTTTACTCGCCATTCCACGCGCTTTAAGATGCCGCCTAGCTCAGTACGCTATTTGAAATAGGAGCGACGTAAGTTGAACAAATGTGACAGAATTACGCTGAATTCTTATATTAACCAAAATATAAAATGATCCAATCGGGTCTCTTTTCACCCTACCCTAGAAGTTTAATAGTGCATTTCACTCGTCATTTAATGCGCTTTGAGATTCCGCTTAGCCCAATACGCTATCTGAAATAGGAGCGACGTAAATTGAACAAATTTGATGGAGTTTTGGTGAATTCTTAAATTAACCATAATATAGAATGATCTGATCGGGTCTCTGTTCGCCCTACCCTAGAATTTTAATAGTGCATTTCACTCGTCATTTCATGTGCTTTGAGATGCCGCTTAGCCCAATACGCTATCTGAAACACGGGCGACGTAAATTGAACAAATCTGATAGAATTTTGCTGAATTCTTAAATTAACCATAATATAAAATGATCTAATCGGGTCTCTTTTCACCCTACCCTAGAAGTTTAGGAGTGCATTTCACTCGTCATTTAATGCGCTTTGAGACTCCGCTTAGCCCAATACGCTATCTGAAATAGGAGCGACGTAAATTGAACAAATGTGATGGAGTTTTGCTGAATTCTTAAATTAACCATAATATAGAATGATCTGATCGGGTCACTGTTTGCCCTACCCTAGAAGTTTAATTGTGCATTTCACTCGTCATTTCATGCGCTTTGAGATGCCGCTTAGCCCAATACGCTATCTGAAATAGGAGCGACGTAAATTGAACAAACGTGCTGGAATTTCGCTGAATTCTTAAATTAACCATAATATAAAATGATCCAATCGGGTCTCTGTTTGCCCTACCCTAGAAGTTTAATAGTGCATTTTACTCGCCATTTCTTGCGCTTTGAGATGCCGCTTAGCCCAATACGCTATCTGCAGTATGAGCGACGTAAATTGAACAAATGTGATAGAATTTTGCTGAATTCTTATATTAACCTTAATGTAAAATGATCTAATCGGGTCTCTTTTCACCCTACCCTAGAAGTTTAGGAGTGCATTTCACTCGTCATTTAATGCGCTTTGAGATTCCGCTTAGCGCAATACGCTATCTGAAATATGAGATACGTAAATTGAACAAATGTGATAGAATTTTGCTGAATGCTTATATTAACCAAAATATAAACTGATCTAATCGGGTCTCTGTTTGCCCCACCCTAGAAGCTTAATATTCCATTTTACTCACCGTTTCATGCGCTTTGAGATGCCGCTTAGTCCAATACGCTATCTGAAATAGGAGCGACGTAAATTGAACAAATGTGATAGAATTTCGCTGAATTCTTAAATTAACCATAATATAAAATGATCTAATCGGGTCTCTTTTCACCCTACCCTAGAAGTTTAGGAGTGCATTTCACTCGTCATTTAATGCGCTTTGAGATGCCGCATAGCCCAATACGCTATCTGAAATATGAGCGACTTAAATTGAACAAATGTGATAGAATTTTGCTGAATGCTTATATTAACCTTAATGTCAAATGATCTAATCTGGTCTCTGTTCACCCTACCCTAGAAGTTTAATAGTGCGTTTCACTCGTCATTTCATGCGCTTTGAGATGCCGCTTAGCCCAATACGCTCTCTGAAATAGGAGCGACGTAAATTGAACAAATGTGATAGGATTTTGCAGAATTCTTAAATTAACCATAATATAAAATGATCTAATCGGGTCTCTGGTTGCCTTACCCTAGAAGTTTAATAGTGCATTTCAGTTGCCACTTCATGCGCTTTGAGATGCCGCTTAGCCCAATACGCTATCTGAAATAGGAGCGACGTAAATTGAACAAATATGATAGGATTTTGCTGAATTCTTAAATTAACCATAATATAAAATGATCTAATCGGGTCTCTGTTTGCCTTACCCTAGAAGTTTAATAGTGCATTTCAGTTGCCACTTCATGCGCTTTGAGATGCCGCTTAGCCCAAAACGCTCCCTGAAATAGGAGCGACGTAAATTGAACAAATGTGATAGAACTTCCCTGAATTCATATATTAACCTTAATGTAAAATGATCTAATCGGGACTCTGTTCGCCCTACCCTCGAAGTTTAATAGTACATTTCAGTTGCCACTTCATGCGCTTTGAGATGCCGCTTAGCCCAATACGCTCTCTGAAATAGGAGCGACGTAAATTGAACAAATGTGATAGAATTTTGCTGAATTCTTAAATTAACCATCATATAAAATGATCTAATCGGATCTCTGTTTGCCCTACCCTAGAAGCTTAATATTGCATTTTACTCGCCATTTCATGCGCTTTGAGATGCCGCTTAGCCCAATACGCTATCTGAAATAGGAGCGATGTAAATTGAACAAATGTGATAGAATTTTGCTGAATTCTTATATTAACCTTAATGTAAAATGATCTAATCGGGTCTCTTTTCACCCTACCCTAGAAGTTTAGGAGTGCATTTCACTCGTCATTTAATGCGCTTTGAGATTCCGCTTAGCGCAATACGCTATCTGAAATATGAGATACGTAAATTGAACAAATGTGATAGAATTTTGCTGAATGCTTATATTAACCAAAATATAAACTGATCTAATCGGGTCTCTGTTTGCCCCACCCTAGAAGCTTAATATTCCATTTTACTCACCGTTTCATGCACTTTGAGATGCCGCTTAGTCCAATACGCTATCTGAAATAGGAGCGACGTAAATTGAACAAATGTGATAGAATTTCGCTGAATTCTTAAATTAACCATAATATAAAATGATCTAATCGGGTCTCTTTTCACCCTACCCTAGAAGTTTAGGAGTGCATTTCACTCGTCATTTAATGCGCTTTGAGATGCCGCATAGCCCAATACGCTATCTGAAATATGAGCGACTTAAATTGAACAAATGTGATAGAATTTTGCTGAATGCTTATATTAACCTTAATGTCAAATGATCTAATCTGGTCTCTGTTCACCCTACCCTAGAAGTTTAATAGTGCGTTTCACTCGTCATTTCATGCGCTTTGAGATGCCGCTTAGCCCAATACGCTCTCTGAAATAGGAGCGACGTAAATTGAACAAATGTGATAGGATTTTGCAGAATTCTTAAATTAACCATAATATAAAATGATCTAATCGGGTCTCTGGTTGCCTTACCCTAGAAGTTTAATAGTGCATTTCAGTTGCCACTTCATGCGCTTTGAGATGCCGCTTAGCCCAATACGCTATCTGAAATAGGAGCGACGTAAATTGAACAAATATGATAGGATTTTGCTGAATTCTTAAATTAACCATAATATAAAATGGTCTAATCGGGTCTCTGTTTGCCTTACCCTAGAAGTTTAATAGTGCATTTCAGTTGCCACTTCATGCGCTTTGAGATGCCGCTTAGCCCAAAACGCTCTCTGAAATAGGAGCGACGTAAATTGAACAAATGTGATAGAACTTCCCTGAATTCATATATTAACCTTAATGTAAAATGATCTAATCGGGACTCTGTTCGCCCTACCCTCGAAGTTTAATAGTACATTTCAGTTGCCACTTCATGCGCTTTGAGATGCCGCTTAGCCCAATACGCTCTCTGAAATAGGAGCGACGTAAATTGAACAAATGTGATAGAATTTTGCTGAATTCTTAAATTAACCATCATATAAAATGATCTAATCGGATCTCTGTTTGCCCTACCCTAGAAGCTTAATATTGCATTTTACTCGCCATTTCATGCGCTTTGAGATGCCGCTTAGCCCAATACGCTATCTGAAATAGCAGTGACGTAAATTGAACAAATATGATAGAATTACGCTGAATTCTTAAATTAACCATAATATAAAATGATCTAATCGGGTCTCTGTTTGTCCTACCCTAGAAGTTTAATAGTGCATTTTACACGACATTTCTTGCGCTTTGAGATGCCGCATAGCCCAATACGCTATCTGAAATATGAGCGACTTAAATTGAACAAATGTGATAGAATTTTGCTGAATGCTTATATTAACCTTAATGTAAAATGATCTAATCTGGTCTCTGTTCACCCTACCCTAGAAGTTTAATAGTGCGTTTCACTCGTCATTTCATGCGCTTTGAGATGCCGCTTAGCCCAATACGCTCTCTGAAATAGCAGCGACGTAAATTGAACAAATGTGACAGGATTTTGCAGAATTCTTAAATTAACCATAATATAAAATGATCTAATCGGGTCTCTGTTTGCCTTACCCTAGAAGTTTAATAGTGCATTTCAGTTGCCACTTCATGCGCTTTGAGATGCCGCTTAGCCCAATACGCTATCTGAAATAGGAGCGACGTAAATTGAACAAATATGATAGGATTTTGCTGAATTCTTAAATTAACCATAATATAAAATGATCTAATCGGGTCTCTGTTTGCCTTACCCTAGAAGTTTAATAGTGCATTTCAGTTGCCACTTCATGCGCTTTGAGATGCCGCTTAGCCCAAAACGCTCTCTGAAATAGGAGCGACGTAAATTGAACAAATGTGATAGAATTTCGCTGAATTCTTAAATTAACCATAATTTAAAATGATCTAATCGGGTCTCTGTTTGCCCTACCCTAGAAGCTTAATATTCCATTTGACTCGCCATTTCATGCGCTTTGAGATGCCGCTTAGCCCAATACGCTATCTGAAATAGGAGCGACGTAAATTGAACAAATGTGATAGAATTTCGCTGAATTGTGATATTAACCAAAATATAAACTGATCTAATCGGGTCTCTGATTGCCCTATCATAGAAGTTGAATAGTGCATTTTACTCGCCATTCCACGCGCTTTAAGATGCCTCCTAGCACAGTACGCTATCTGAAATAGGAGCGACGTAAGTTGAACAAATGTGATAGAATTATGCTGATTTCATATATTAACCGTAATATAAAATGATTTAATCGGGTCTCTGTTTGCCTTGCCCAAGAATTTTCATAGTGCATTTTACTCACCATTTCATGGGCTTTGAGGAGCCGCTTAGCCCAGTACGCTATCTGAAATAGGAGCGACATAAATTGAACAAATGTGATAGAACTTCCCTGAATTCATATATTAACCTTAATGTAAAATGATCTAATCGGGACTCTGTTCGCCCTACCCTCGAAGTTTAATAGTACATTTCAGTTGCCACTTCATGCGCTTTGAGATGCCGCTTAGCCCAATACGCTATCTGAAATAGGAGCGACGTAAATTGAACAAATGTGATAGTATTTCGGTGAATTCTGATATTAACCAAAATATAAACTGATCTAATCGGGTCTCTGATTGCCCTATCATAGAAGTTGAATAGTGCATTTTACTCGCCATTCCACGCGCTTTAAGATGCCTCCTAGCACAGTACGCTATCTGAAATAGGAGCGACGTAAGTTGAACAAATGTGATAGAATTATGCTGATTTCATATATTAACCGTAATATAAAATGATCTAATCGGGTCTCTGTTTGCCTTGCCCAAGAATTTTAATAGTGCGTTTTACTCGCCATTTCATGGGCTTTGAGGAGCCGCTTAGCCCAGTACGCTACCTGAAATAGGAGCGACGTAAATTGAACAAATGTGATAGAACTTCCCTGAATTCTTATATTAACCTTAATGTAAAATGATCTAATCGGGACTCTGCACGCCCTACCCTAGAAGTTTAATAGTGCATTTCAGTTGCCACTTCATGCGCTTTGAGATGCCGCTTAGCCCAATACGCTCGCTGAAATAGGAGCGACGTAAATTGAACAAATGTGATAGAATTTTGCTGAATTCTTAAATTAACCATCATATAAAATGATCTAATCGGATCTCTGTTTGCTCTACCCTAGAAGCTTAATATTGCATTTTACTCGCCATTTCATGCGCTTTGAGATGCCGCTTAGCCCAATACGCTATCTGAAATAGGAGCGATGTAAATTGAACAAATGTGATAGGATTTCCCTGAAATCTTATATTAAACAAAATATAAAATGCTCTAATCGGGTCTCTGATTGTCCTATCATAGAAGTTTGATAGTGCATTTTACTCGCCATTCCACGCGCTTTAAGATGCCGCCTAGCCCAGTACGCTATCTGAAATAGGAGCGACGTAAATTGAACAAATGTGATAGATTTTCGCTGATTTCTTATAGCAACCAAAATATAAAATGATCTAATCGGGTCTCTGATTGCCCCATCATAGAATCTTAGTAGTGCATTTTACTCGCCATTTCATGCGCTTTGCGATGCCGCTTAGCCCAATACGCCATCTGAAATAGGAGCGACGTAAGTTGAACAAATGTGACAGAATTACGCTGAATTCTTATATTAACCGTAATATAAAATGATCTAATCGGGTCTCTGTTTGCCTTACCCTAGAAGCTTAATAGTGCATTTTACTCGCCATTCCACGCACTTTAAGATGCCGGCTAGCACAGTACGCCATCTGAAATAGGAGCGACGTAAGTTGAACAAATGTGATAGAATTATGCTGATTTCATATATTAACCGTAATATAAAATGATTTAATCGGGTCTCTGTTTGCCTTGCCCAAGAATTTTCATAGTGCATTTTACTCACCATTTCATGGGCTTTGAGGAGCCGCTTAGCCCAGTACGCTATCTGAAATAGGAGCGACATAAATTGAACAAATGTGATAGAACTTCCCTGAATTCATATATTAACCATAATGTAAAATGATCTAATCGGGACTCTGTTCGCCCTACCCTCGAAGTTTAATAGTACATTTCAGTTGCCACTTCATGCGCTTTGAGATGCCGCTTAGCCCAATACGCTCTCTGAAATAGGAGCGACGTAAATTGAACAAATGTGATAGAATTTTGCTGAATTCTTAAATTAACCATCATATAAAATGATCTAATCGGATCTCTGTTTGCCCTACCCTAGAAGCTTAATATTGCATTTTACTCGCCATTTCATGCGCTTTGAGATGCCGCTTAGCCCAATACGCTATCTGAAATAGGAGCGATGTAAATTGAACAAATGTGATAGGATTTCCCTGAAATCTTATATTAAACAAAGTATAAAATGCTCTAATCGGGTCTCTGATTGTCCTATCATAGAAGTTTAATAGTGCATTTTACTCGGCATTCCACGCGCTTTAAGATGCCGCCTAGCCCAGTACGCTATCTGAAATAGGAGCGACGTAAATTGAACAAATTTGATGGAGTTTTGGTGAATTCTTAAATTAACCATAATATAGAATGATCTGATCGGGTCTCTGTTCGCCCTACCCTAGAAGTTTAATAGTGCATTTCACTCGTCATTTCATGTGCTTTGAGATGCCGCTTAGCCCAGTACGCTATCTGAAATAGGAGCGACATAAATTGAACAAATGTGATAGAACTTCCCTGAATTCATATATTAACCTTAATGTAAAATGATCTAATCGGGACTCTGTTCGCCCTACCCTCGAAGTTTAATAGTACATTTCAGTTGCCACTTCATGCGCTTTGAGATGCCGCTTAGCCCAATACGCTATCTGAAATAGGAGCGACGTAAATTGAACAAATGTGATAGTATTTCGCTGAATTCTGATATTAACCAAAATATAAACTGATCTAATCGGGTCTCTGGTTGCCTTACCCTAGAAGTTTAATAGTGCATTTCAGTTGCCACTTCATGCGCTTTGAGATGCCGCTTAGCCCAATACGCTATCTGAAATAGGAGCGACGTAAATTGAACAAATATGATAGGATTTTGCTGAATTCTTAAATTAACCATAATATAAAATGATCTAATCGGGTCTCTGTTTGCCTTACCCTAGAAGTTTAATAGTGCATTTCAGTTGCCACTTCATGCGCTTTGAGATGCCGCTTAGCCCAAAACGCTCTCTGAAATAGGAGCGACGTAAATTGAACAAATGTGATAGAACTTCCCTGAATTCATATATTAACCTTAATGTAAAATGATCTAATCGGGACTCTGTTCGCCCTACCCTCGAAGTTTAATAGTACATTTCAGTTGCCACTTCATGCGCTTTGAGATGCCGCTTAGCCCAATACGCTCTCTGAAATAGGAGCGACGTAAATTGAACAAATGTGATAGAATTTTGCTGAATTCTTAAATTAACCATCATATAAAATGATCTAATCGGATCTCTGTTTGCCCTACCCTAGAAGCTTAATATTGCATTTTACTCGCCATTTCATGCGCTTTGAGATGCCGCTTAGCCCAATACGCTATCTGAAATAGGAGCGATGTAAATTGAACAAATGTGATAGGATTTCCCTGAAATCTTATATTAAACAAAGTATAAAATGCTTTAATCGGGTCTCTGATTGTCCTATCATAGAAGTTTAATAGTGCATTTTACTCGGCATTCCACGCGCTTTAAGATGCCGCCTAGCCCAGTACGCTATCTGAAATAGGAGCGACGTAAGATGAACAAATGTGACAGAATTACGCTGAGATCTTATATTAACCAAAATATAAAATGATCTAATCGGGTCTCTTTTCACCCTACCCTAGAAGTTTAATAGTGCATTTCACTCGTCATTTAATGCGCTTTGAGATTCCGCTTAGCCCAATACGCTATCTGAAATAGGAGCGACGTAAATTGAACAAACGTGCTGGAATTTCGCTGAATTCTTAAATTAACCATAATATAAAATGATCCAATCGGGTCTCTGTTTGCCCTACCCTAGAAGTTTAATAGTGCATTTTACTCGCCATTTCTTGCGCTTTGAGATGCCGCTTAGCCCAATACGCTATCTGCAGTATGAGCGACGTAAATTGAACAAATGTGATAGAATTTCGCTGAATTCTTATATTAACCATAATATAAAATGATCTAATCGGGTCTCTGTTCACCCTTCCCTAGAAGTTTAACAGTGCATTTCACTCGTCATTTAATGCGCTTTGAGATGCCGACTAGCCCAATACGCTATCTGAAATAGGATCGACGTAAATTGAACAAATGTGATAGACTTTCCCTGATATCTTATATTAAACAAAATGTAAAATGATCTAATCGGGTCTCTGTTCGCCCTAGCCTAGAAGTTTAATAGTGCATTCTATTCGCCATATCATGCGCTTTGATATGCCGCTTAGCCCAAAACGCTATCTGACATAGGAGCGACGTAAATTGAACAAATGTGATAGAATTTCCCTGAATTCTCATATTAACCTTACTGTAAAATGAACTAATCGGGTCTCTGTTCGCCCTACCATAGAAGTCTAATAGTGCATTTCACTCGCCATTCCACGCGCTTTAAGATGCCGCCTAGCCCAATACGCTATCTGAAATAGGAGCCACGTGAATTGAACAAATGTGATAGAATTTCCCTGAAATCTTATATTAACAAAAATATAAAATGATCTAATCCGGTCTCTGATTGCCCTATCATAGAAGTTTAATAGTGCATTTTACTCGCCATTCCCCGCTCTTTAAGATGCCGCCTAGCCCAGTACGCTACCTGAACTAGGAGCGACGTAAATTGAACAAATGTGATAGAATTGACCTGAAATCTTATATTAAACAAAATATAAAATGATCTTATCGGGTCTCTGATTGCCCTATCATAGAAGTTTAGTAGTGCATTTTACTCGCCCTTCCGCGCGCTTTAAGATGCCGCCTAGCCCAATACGCTTTCTGAAATAGGAGCGATGTAAATTGACCAAATGTGATAGAATTACGCTGAATTCTTATATTAACCTTAATGTAAAATGATCTAATCGGGTCTCTGTTCGCCCTACCCTAGAAGTTTGATAGCGCATTTCACTCGCCATTTCATGCGCTTTGAGATGCCGCTTAGCCCAATACGCTATCTGAAATAGCAGTGACGTAAATTGAACAAATATGATAGAATTACGCTGAATTCTTAAATTAACCATAATATAAAATGATCTAATCGGGTCTCTGTTTGTCCTACCCTAGAAGTTTAATAGTGCATTTTACACGACATTTCTTGCGCTTTGAGATGCCGCATAGCCCAATACGCTATCTGAAATATGAGCGACTTAAATTGAACAAATGTGATAGAATTTTGCTGAATGCTTATATTAACCTTAATGTAAAATGATCTAATCTGGTCTCTGTTCACCCTACCCTAGAAGTTTAATAGTGCGTTTCACTCGTCATTTCATGCGCTTTGAGATGCCGCTTAGCCCAATACGCTCTCTGAAATAGCAGCGACGTAAATTGAACAAATGTGACAGGATTTTGCAGAATTCTTAAATTAACCATAATATAAAATGATCTAATCGGGTCTCTGTTTGCCTACCCTAGAAGTTTAATAGTGCATTTCAGTTGCCATTTCATGCGCTTTGAGATGCCGCTTAGCCCAATACGCTATCTGAAATAGGAGCGACGTAAATTGAACAAATATGATAGGATTTTGCTGAATTCTTAAATTAACCATAATATAAAATGATCTAATCGGGTCTCTGTTTGCCTTACCCTAGAAGTTTAATAGTGCATTTCAGTTGCCACTTCATGCGCTTTGAGATGCCGCTTAGCCCAAAACGCTCTCTGAAATAGGAGCGACGTAAATTGAACAAATGTGATAGAATTTCGCTGAATTCTTAAATTAACCATAATTTAAAATGATCTAATCGGGTCTCTGTTTGCCCTACCCTAGAAGCTTAATATTCCATTTGACTCGCCATTTCATGCGCTTTGAGATGCCGCTTAGCCCAATACGCTATCTGAAATAGGAGCGACGTAAATTGAACAAATGTGATAGAATTTCGCTGAATTGTGATATTAACCAAAATATAAACTGATCTAATCGGGTCTCTGATTGCCCTATCATAGAAGTTGAATAGTGCATTTTACTCGCCATTCCACGCGCTTTAAGATGCCTCCTAGCACAGTACGCTATCTGAAATAGGAGCGACGTAAGTTGAACAAATGTGATAGAATTATGCTGATTTCATATATTAACCGTAATATAAAATGATTTAATCGGGTCTCTGTTTGCCTTGCCCAAGAATTTTCATAGTGCATTTTACTCACCATTTCATGGGCTTTGAGGAGCCGCTTAGCCCAGTACGCTATCTGAAATAGGAGCGACATAAATTGAACAAATGTGATAGAACTTCCCTGAATTCATATATTAACCTTAATGTAAAATGATCTAATCGGGACTCTGTTCGCCCTACCCTCGAAGTTTAATAGTACATTTCAGTTGCCACTTCATGCGCTTTGAGATGCCGCTTAGCCCAATACGCTATCTGAAATAGGAGCGACGTAAATTGAACAAATGTGATAGTATTTCGCTGAATTCTGATATTAACCAAAATATAAACTGATCTAATCGGGTCTCTGATTGCCCTATCATAGAAGTTGAATAGTGCATTTTACTCGCCATTCCACGCGCTTTAAGATGCCTCCTAGCACAGTACGCTATCTGAAATAGGAGCGACGTAAGTTGAACAAATGTGATAGAATTATGCTGATTTCATATATTAACCGTAATATAAAATGATCTAATCGGGTCTCTGTTTGCCTTGCCCAAGAATTTTAATAGTGCGTTTTACTCGCCATTTCATGGGCTTTGAGGAGCCGCTTAGCCCAGTACGCTACCTGAAATAGGAGCGACGTAAATTGAACAAATGTGATAGAACTTCCCTGAATTCTTATATTAACCTTAATGTAAAATGATCTAATCGGGACTCTGCACGCCCTACCCTAGAAGTTTAATAGTGCATTTCAGTTGCCACTTCATGCGCTTTGAGATGCCGCTTAGCCCAATACGCTCGCTGAAATAGGAGCGACGTAAATTGAACAAATGTGATAGAATTTTGCTGAATTCTTAAATTAACCATCATATAAAATGATCTAATCGGATCTCTGTTTGCTCTACCCTAGAAGCTTAATATTGCATTTTACTCGCCATTTCATGCGCTTTGAGATGCCGCTTAGCCCAATACGCTATCTGAAATAGGAGCGATGTAAATTGAACAAATGTGATAGGATTTCCCTGAAATCTTATATTAAACAAAATATAAAATGATCTAATCGGGTCTCTGATTGTCCTATCATAGAAGTTTGATAGTGCATTTTACTCGCCATTCCAGGCGCTTTAAGGTGCCGTCTAGCCTAGGACGCTATCTGAAATAGGAGCAACGTAAATTGAACAAATGTGATAGATTTTCGCTGATTTCTTATAGCAACCAAAATATAAAATGATCTAATCGGGTCTCTGATTGCCCCATCATAGAATCTTAGTAGTGCATTTTACTCGCCATTTCATGCGCTTTGCGATGCCGCTTAGCCCAATACGCCATCTGAAATAGGAGCGACGTAAGTTGAACAAATGTGACAGAATTACGCTGAATTCTTATATTAACCGTAATATAAAATGATCTAATCGGGTCTCTGTTTGCCTTACCCTAGAAGCTTAATAGTGCATTTTACTCGCCATTCCACGCACTTTAAGATCCCGGCTAGCACAGTACGCCATCTGAAATAGGAGCGACGTAAGTTGAACAAATGTGATAGAATTATGCTGATTTCATATATTAACCGTAATATAAAATGATTTAATCGGGTCTCTGTTTGCCTTGCCCAAGAATTTTCATAGTGCATTTTACTCACCATTTCATGGGCTTTGAGGAGCCGCTTAGCCCAGTACGCTATCTGAAATAGGAGCGACATAAATTGAACAAATGTGATAGAACTTCCCTGAATTCATATATTAACCATAATGTAAAATGATCTAATCGGGACTCTGTTCGCCCTACCCTCGAAGTTTAATAGTACATTTCAGTTGCCACTTCATGCGCTTTGAGATGCCGCTTAGCCCAATACGCTCTCTGAAATAGGAGCGACGTAAATTGAACAAATGTGATAGAATTTTGCTGAATTCTTAAATTAACCATCATATAAAATGATCTAATCGGATCTCTGTTTGCCCTACCCTAGAAGCTTAATATTGCATTTTACTCGCCATTTCATGCGCTTTGAGATGCCGCTTAGCCCAATACGCTATCTGAAATAGGAGCGATGTAAATTGAACAAATGTGATAGGATTTCCCTGAAATCTTATATTAAACAAAGTATAAAATGCTCTAATCGGGTCTCTGATTGTCCTATCATAGAAGTTTAATAGTGCATTTTACTCGGCATTCCACGCGCTTTAAGATGCCGCCTAGCCCAGTACGCTATCTGAAATAGGAGCGACGTAAGTTGAACAAATGTGACAGAATTACGCTGAGATCTTATATTAACCAAAATATAAAATGATCTAATCGGGTCTCTTTTCACCCTACCCTAGAAGTTTAGGAGTGCATTTCACTCGTCATTTAATGCGCTTTGAGACTCCGCTTAGCCCAATACGCTATCTGAAATAGGAGCGACGTAAATTGAACAAATGTGATGGAGTTTTGCTGAATTCTTAAATTAACCATAATATGGAATGATCTGATCGGGTCTCTGTTTGCCCTACCCTAGAAGTTTAATTGTGCATTTCACTCGTCATTTCATGCGCTTTGAGATGCCGCTTAGCCCAATACGCTATCTGCAATAGGAGCGACGTAAATTGAACAAATGTGACAGAATTAAGCTGAATCCTTATATTAACCGTAATGTAAAAAGATCCTATCCGGTCTCTGTTTGCCTTACCCTAGAAGTTTAATAGTGCATTTTAGTGGCCAATCCACGCGCTTTAAGGTGGCGCCTAGCTCAGTACGCTATCTGAAATAGGGGCGACGTAAATTGAACAAATGTGATGGAATTTCGCTGAATTCTTATATTAACCATAATATAAAATGATCTAATCGGGTCTCTGTTCACCCTACCCTAGAAGTTTAACAGTGCATTTCACTCGTCATTTAATGCGCTTTGAGATGCCGCTTAGCCCAATACGCTATCTGAAATAGGAGCGATGTAAATTGAACAAATGTGATAGGATTTCCCTGAAATCTTATATTAAACAAAATATAAAATGCTCTAATCGGGTCTCTGATTGTCCTATCATAGAAGTTTAATAGTGCATTTTACTCGCCATTCCACGCGCTTTAAGATGCCGCCTAGCCCAGTACGCTATCTGAAATAGGAGCGAGGTAAGTTGAACAAATGTGACAGAATTACGCTGAATCCTTATATTAACCAAAATATAAAATGATCTAATCAGGTCTCTTTTCACCCTACCCTAGAAGTTTAATAGTGCATTTCACTCGTCATTTAGTGCGCTTTGAGATTCCGCTTTGCCCAATACGCTATCTGAAATAGGGAGCGACGTAAATTGAACAAATTTGATGGAGTTTTGGTGAATTCTTAAATTAACCATAATATAGAATGATCTGATCGGGTCTCTGTTCGCCCTACCCTAGAAGTTTAATAGTGCATTTTACTCGTCATTTCATGTGCTTTGAGATGCCGCTTAGCCCAATACGCTATCTGAAACAGGGGCGACGTAAATTGAACAAATCTGATAGAATTTTGCTGAATTCTTAAATTAACCATAATATAAAATGATCTAATCGGGTCTCTTTTCACCCTACCCTAGAAGTTTAGGAGTGCATTTCACTCGTCATTTAATGCGCTTTGAGACTCCGCTTAGCCCAATACGCTATCTGAAATAGGAGCGACGTAAATTGAACAAATGTGATGGAGTTTTGCTGAATTCTTAAATTAACCATAATATAGAATGATCTGATCGGGTCACTGTTTGCCCTACCCTAGAAGTTTAATTGTGCATTTCACTCGTCATTTCATGCGCTTTGAGATGCCGCTTAGCCCAATACGCTATCTGAAATAGGAGCGACGTAAATTGAACAAACGTGCTGGAATTTCGCTGAATTCTTAAATTAACCATAATATAAAATGATCCAATCGGGTCTCTGTTTGCCCTACCCTAGAAGTTTAATAGTGCATTGTACTCGCCATTTCTTGCGCTTTGAGATGCCGCTTAGCCCAATACGCTATCTGCAGTATGAGCGACGTAAATTGAACAAATGTGATAGAATTTCGCTGAATTCTTATATTAACCATAATATAAAATGATCTAATCGGGTCTCTGTTCACCCTACCCTAGAAGTTTAACAGTGCATTTCACTCGTCATTTAATGCGCTTTGAGATGCCGACTAGCCCAATACGCTATCTGAAATAGGATCGACGTAAATTGAACAAATGTGATAGACTTTCCCTGATATCTTATATTAAACAAAATGTAAAATGACCTAATCGGGTCTCTGTTCGCCCTAGCCTAGAAGTTTAATAGTGCATTCTATTCGCCATATCATGCGCTTTGATATGCCGCTTAGCCCAAAACGCTATCTGACATAGGAGCGACGTAAATTGAACAAATGTGATAGAATTTCCCTGAATTCTCATATTAACCTTACTGTAAAATGAACTAATCGGGTCTCTGTTCGCCATACCATAGAAGTCTAATAGTGCATTTCACTCGCCATTCCACGCGCTTTAAGATGCCGCCTAGCCCAATAAGCTATCTGAAATAGGAGCCACGTGAATTGAACAAATGTGATAGAATTTCCCTGAAATCTTATATTAACAAAAATATAAAATGATCTAATCCGGTCTCTGATTGCCCTATCATAGAAGTTTAATAGTGCATTTTACTCGCCATTCCCCGCTCTTTAAGATGCCGCCTAGCCCAGTACGCTACCTGAACTAGGAGCGACGTAAATTGAACAAATGTGATAGAATTTCCCTGAAATCTTATATTAAACAAAATATAAAATGATCTTATCGGGTCTCTGATTGCCCTATCATAGAAGTTTAGTAGTGCATTTTACTTGCCCTTCCGCGCGCTTTAAGATGCCGCCTAGCCCAATACGCTTTCTGAAATAGGAGCGATGTAAATTGACCAAATGTGATAGAATTACGCTGAATTCTTATATTAACCTTAATGTAAAATGATCTAATCGGGTCTCTGTTCGCCCTACCCTAGAAGTTTGATAGCGCATTTCACTCGCCATTTCATGCGCTTTGAGATGCCGCTTAGCCCAATACGCTATCTAAAATAGCAGTGACGTAAATTGAACAAATATGATAGAATTACGCTGAATTCTTAAATTAACCATAATATAAAATGATCTATCGGGTCTCTGTTTGTCCTACCCTAGAAGTTTAATAGTGCATTTTACACGACATTTCTTGCGCTTTGAGATGCCGCATAGCCCAATACGCTATCTGAAATATGAGCGACTTAAATTGAACAAATGTGATAGAATTTTGCTGAATGCTTATATTAACCTTAATGTAAAATGATCTAATCTGGTCTCTGTTCACCCTACCCTAGAAGTTTAATAGTGCGTTTCACTCGTCATTTCATGCGCTTTGAGATGCCGCTTAGCCCAATACGCTCTCTGAAATAGGAGCGACGTAAATTGAACAAATGTGACAGGATTTTGCAGAATTCTTAAATTAACCATAATATAAAATGATCTAATCGGGTCTCTGTTTGCCTTACCCTAGAAGTTTAATAGTGCATTTCAGTTGCCACTTCATGCGCTTTGAGATGCCGCTTAGCCCAATACGCTATCTGAAATAGGAGCGACGTAAATTGAACAAATATGATAGGATTTTGCTGAATTCTTAAATTAACCATAATATAAAATGATCTAATCGGGACTCTGTTTGCCTTACCCTAGAAGTTTAATAGTGCATTTCAGTTGCCACTTCATGCGCTTTGAGATGCCGCTTAGCCCAAAACGCTCTCTGAAATAGGAGCGACGTAAATTGAACAAATGTGATAGAATTTCGCTGAATTGTGATATTAACCAAAATATAAACTGATCTAATCGGGTCTCTGATTGCCCTATCATAGAAGTTGAATAGTGCATTTTACTCGCCATTCCACGCGCTTTAAGATGCCTCCTAGCGCAGTACGCTATCTGAAATAGGAGCGACGTAAGTTGAACAAATGTGATAGAATTATGCTGATTTCATATATTAACCGTAATATAAAAAGATTTAATCGGGTCTCTGTTTGCCTTGCCCAAGAATTTTCATAGTGCATTTTACTCACCATTTCATGGGCTTTGAGGAGCCGCTTAGCACAGTACGCTATCTGAAATAGGAGCGACATAAATTGAACAAATGTGATAGAACTTCCCTGAATTCATATATTAACCTTAATGTAAAATGATCTAATCGGGACTCTGTTCGCCCTACCCTCGAAGTTTAATAGTACATTTCAGTTGCCACTTCATGCGCTTTGAGATGCCGCTTAGCCCAATACGCTATCTGAAATAGGAGCGACGTAAATTGAACAAATGTGATAGAATTTCGCTGAATTCTGATATTAACCAAAATATAAACTGATCTAATCGGGTCTCTGATTGCCCTATCATAGAAGTTGAATAGTGCATTTTACTCGCCATTCCACGCGCTTTAAGATGCCTCCTAGCACAGTTCGCTATCTGAAATAGGAGCGACGTAAGTTGAACAAATGTGATAGAATTATGCTGATTTCATATATTAACCGTAATATAAAATGATCTAATCGGGTCTCTGTTTGCCTTGCCCAAGAATTATAATAGTGCGTTTTACTCGCCATTTCATGGGCTTTGAGGAGCCGCTTAGCCCAGTACGCTACCTGAAATAGGAGCGACGTAAATTCAACAAATGTGATAGAACTTCCCTGAATTCTTATATTAACCTTAATGTAAAATGATCTAATCGGGACTCTGTTCGCCCTACCCTAGAAGTTTAATAGTGCATTTCAGTTGCCACTTCATGCGCTTTGAGATGCCGCTTAGCCCAATACGCTCGCTGAAATAGGAGCGACGTAAATTGAACAAATGTGATAGAATTTTGCTGAATTCTTAAATTAACCATCATATAAAATGATCTAATCGGATCTCTGTTTGCCCTACCCTAGAAGCTTAATATTGCATTTTACTCGCCATTTCATGCGCTTTGAGATGCCGCTTAGCCCAATACGCTATCTGAAATAGGAGCGATGTAAATTGAACAAATGTGATAGGATTTCCCTGAAATCTTATATTAAACAAAATATAAAATGCTCTAATCGGGTCTCTGATTGTCCTATCATAGAAGCTTAATAGTGCATTTTACTCGCCATTCCACGCGCTTTAAGATGCCGCCTAGCCCAGTACGCTATCTGAAATAGGAGCGACGTAAGTTGAACAAATGTGACAGAATTACGCTGAATTCTTATATTAACCAAAATATAAAATGATCTAATCGGGTCTCTTTTCACCCTACCCTAGAAGTTTAATAGTGCATTTCACTCGTCATTTAATGCGCTTTGAGATTCCGCTTAGCCCAATACGCTATCTGAAATAGGAGCGACGTAAATTGAACAAATTTGATGGAGTTTTGGTGAATTCTTAAATTAACCATAATATAGAATGATCTGATCGGGTCTCTGTTTGCCCTACCCTAGAAGTTTAATTGTGCATTTCACTCGTCATTTCATGCGCTTTCAGATGCCGCCTAGCCCAGTAGGCTATCTCAAATAGGAGCGACGTAAATTGAACAAATGTGATAGAATTTCGCTGATTTCTTATAGCAACCAAAATATAAAATGATCTAATCGGGTCTCTGATTGCCCCATCATAGAATCTTAGTAGTGCATTTTACTCGCCATTTCATGCGCTTTGCGATGCCGCTTAGCCCAATACGCCATCTGAAGTAGGAGCGACGTAAGTTGAACAAATGTGACAGAATTACGCTGAATTCTTATATTAACCGTAATATAAAATGATCTAATCGGGTCTCTGTTTGCCTTACCCTAGAAGCTTAATAGTGCATTTTACTCGCCATTCCACGCACTTTAAGATGCCGGCTAGCACAGTACGCTATCTGAAATAGGAGCGAGGTAAGTTGAACAAATGTGACAGAATTACGCTGAATCCTTATATTAACCAAAATATAAAATGATCTAATCGGGTCTCTTTTCACCCTACCCTAGAAGTTTAATAGTGCATTTCACTCGTCATTTAATGCGCTTTGAGATTCCGCTTAGCCCAATACGCTATCTGAAATAGGAGCGACGTAAATTGAACAAATTTGATGGAGCTTTGGTGAATTCTTAAATTAACCATAATATAGAATGATCTGATCGGGTCTCTGTTCGCCCTACCCTAGAAGTTTAATAGTGCATTTCACTCGTCATTTCATGTGCTTTGAGATGCCGCTTAGCCCAATACGCTATCTGAAACAGGGGCGACGTAAATTGAACAAATCTGATAGAATTTTGCTGAATTCTTAAATTAACCATAAAATAAATTGATCTAATCGGGTCTCTTTTCACCCTACCCTAGAAGTTTAGGAGTGCATTTCACTCGTCATTTAATGCGCTTTGAGACTCCGCTTAGCCCAATACGCTATCTGAAATAGGAGCGACGTAAATTGAACAAATGTGATGGAGTTTTGCTGAATTCTTAAATTAACCATAATATAGAATGATCTGATCGGGTCACTGTTTGCCCTACCCTAGAAGTTTAATTGTGCATTTCACTCGTCATTTCATGCGCTTTGAGATGCCGCTTAGCCCAATACGCTATCTGAAATAGGAGCGACGTAAATTGAACAAACGTGCTGGAATTTCGCTGAATTCTTAAATTAACCATAATATAAAATGATCCAATCGGGTCTCTGTTTGCCCTACCCTAGAAGTTTAATAGTGCATTTTACTCGCCATTTCTTGCGCTTTGAGATGCCGCTTAGCCCAATGCGCTGTCTGCAGTATGAGCGACGTAAATTGAACAAATGTGATAGAATTTTGCTGAATTCTTATATTAACCTTAATGTAAAATGATCTAATCGGGTCTCTTTTCACCCTACCCTAGAAGTTTAGGAGTGCATTTCACTCGTCATTTAATGCGCTTTGAGATTCCGCTTAGCGCAATACGCTATCTGAAATATGAGATACGTAAATTGAACAAATGTGATAGAATTTTGCTGAATGCTTATATTAACCAAAATATAAACTGATCTAATCGGGTCTCTGTTTGCCCCACCCTAGAAGCTTAATATTCCATTTTACTCACCATTTCATGCGCTTTGAGATGCCGCTTAGTCCAATACGCTATCTGAAATAGGAGCGACGTAAATTGAACAAATGTGATAGAATTTCGCTGAATTCTTAAATTAACCATAATATAAAATGATCTAATCGGGTCTCTGTTTGTCCTACCCTAGAAGTTTAATAGTGCATTTTACACGACATTTCTTGCGCTTTGAGATGCCGCATAGCCCAATACGCTATCTGAAATATGAGCGACTTAAATTGAACAAATGTGATAGAATTTTGCTGAATGCTTATATTAACCTTAATGTGAAATGATCTAATCTGGTCTCTGTTCACCCTACCCTAGAAGTTTAATAGTGCGTTTCACTCGTCATTTCATGCGCTTTGAGATGCCGCTTAGCCCAATACGCTCTCTGAAATAGGAGCGACGTAAATTGAACAAATGTGATAGGATTTTGCTGAATTCTTAAATTAACCATAATATAAAATGATCTAATCGGATCTCTTCTGTTTGCCTTACCCTAGAAGTTTAATAGTGCATTTCAGTTGCCACTTCATGCGCTTTGAGATGCCGCTTAGCCCAAAACGCTCTCTGAAATAGGAGCGACGTAAATTGAACAAATGTGATAGAATTTCGCTGAATTCTTAAATTAACCATAATTTAATATGATCTAATCGGGTCTCTGTTTGCCCTACCCTAGAAGCTTAATATTCCATTTTACTCGCCATTTCATGCGCTTTGAGATGCCGCTTAGCCCAATACGCTATCTGAAATAGGAGCGACGTAAATTGAACAAATGTGATAGAATTTCGCTGAATTGTGATATTAACCAAAATATAAACTGATCTAATCGGGTCTCTGATTGCCCTGTCATAGAAGTTGAATAGTGCATTTTACTCGCCATTCCACGCGCTTTAAGATGCCTCCTAGCACAGTACGCTATCTGAAATAGGAGCGACGTAAGTTGAACAAATGTGATAGAATTATGCTGATTTCATATATTAACCGTAATATAAAATGATTTAATCGGGTCTCTGTTTGCCTTGCCCAAGAATTTTCATAGTGCATTTTACTCACCATTTCATGGGCTTTGAGGAGCCGCTTAGCCCAGTACGCTATCTGAAATAGGAGCGACGTAAGTTGAACAAATGTGACAGAATTACGCTGAGATCTTATATTAACCAAAATATAAAATGATCTAATCGGGTCTCTTTTCACCCTACCCTAGAAGTTTAATAGTGCATTTCACTCGTCATTTAATGCGCTTTGAGATTCCGCTTAGCCCAATACGCTATCTGAAATAGGAGCTACGTAAATTGAACAAATTTGATGGAGTTTTGGTGAATTCTTGATTAACCATAATATAGAATGATCTGATCGGGTCTCTGTTTGCCCTACCCTAGAAGTTTAATTGTGCATTTCACTCGTCATTTCATGCGCTTTGAGATGCCGCCTAGCCCAGTAGGCTATCTGAAATAGGAGCGACGTAAATTGAACAAATGTGATAGAATTTTGCTGAATGCTTATATTAACCTTAATGTAAAATGATCTAATCTGGTCTCTGTTCACCCTACCCTAGAAGTTTAATAGTGCGTTTCACTCGTCATTTCATGCGCTTTGAGATGCCGCTTAGCCCAATACGCTATCTGAAATATGAGCGACGTAAGTTGAACAAATGTGACAGAATTACGCTGAATTCTTATATTAACCGTAATATAAAATGATCTAATCGGGTCTCTTTTCACCCTACCCTAGAAGTTTAGGAGTGCATTTCACTCGTCATTTAATGCGCTTTGAGACTCCGCTTAGCCTAATACGCTATCTGAAATAGGAGCGACGCAAATTGAACAAATGTGATGGAGTTTTGCTGAATTCTTAAATTAACCATAATATGGAATGATCTGATCGGGTCTCTGTTTGCCCTACCCTAGAAGTTTAATTGTGCATTTCACTCGTCATTTCATGCGCTTTGAGATGCCGCTTAGCCCAATACGCTATCTGCAATAGGAGCGACGTAAATTGAACAAATGTGACAGAATTAAGCTGAATCCTTATATTAACCGTAATGTAAAAAGATCCTATCCGGTCTCTGTTTGCCTTACCCTAGAAGTTTAATAGTGCATTTTAGTGGCCAATCCACGCGCTTTAAGGTGGCGCCTAGCTCAGTACGCTATCTGAAATAGGGGCGACGTAAATTGAACAAATGTGATAGAATTTCGCTGAATTCTTATATTAACCATAATATAAAATGATCTAATCGGGTCTCTGTTCACCCTACCCTAGAAGTTTAACAGTGCATTTCACTCGTCATTTAATGCGCTTTGAGATGCCGCTTAGCCCAATACGCTATCTGAAATAGGAGCGATGTAAATTGAACAAATGTGATAGGATTTCCCTGAAATCTTATATTAAACAAAATATAAAATGATCTAATCGGGTCTCTGATTGTCCTATCATAGAAGTTTAATAGTGCATTTTACTCGCCATTCCACGCGCTTTAAGATGCCGCCTAGCCCAGTACGCTATCTGAAATAGGAGCGAGGTAAGTTGAACAAATGTGACAGAATTACGCTGAATCCTTATATTAACCAAAATATAAAATGATCTAATCAGGTCTCTTTTCACCCTACCCTAGAAGTTTAATAGTGCATTTCACTCGTCATTTAATGCGCTTTGAGATTCCGCTTTGCCCAATACGCTATCTGAAATAGGAGCGACGTAAATTGAACAAATTTGATGGAGTTTTGGTGAATTCTTAAATTAACCATAATATAGAATGATCTGATCGGGTCTCTGTTCGCCCTACCCTAGAAGTTTAATAGTGCATTTCACTCGTCATTTCATGTGCTTTGAGATGCCGCTTAGCCCAATACGCTATCTGAAACAGGGGCGACGTAAATTGAACAAATCTGATAGAATTTTGTTGAATTCTTAAATTAACCATAATATAAAATGATCTAATCGGGTCTCTTTTCACCCTACCCTAGAAGTTTAGGAGTGCATTTCACTCGTCATTTAATGCGCTTTGAGACTCCGCTTAGCCCAATACGCTATCTGAAATAGGAGCGACGTAAATTGAACAAATGTGATGGAGTTTTGCTGAATTCTTAAATTAACCATAATATAGAATGATCTGATCGGGTCACTGTTTGCCCTACCCTAGAAGTTTAATTGTGCATTTCACTCGTCATTTCATGCGCTTTGAGATGCCGCTTAGCCCAATACGCTATCTGAAATAGGAGCGACGTAAATTGAACAAACGTGCTGGAATTTCGCTGAATTCTTAAATTAACCATAATATAAAATGATCCAATCGGGTCTCTGTTTGCCCTACCCTAGAAGTTTAATAGTGCATTTTACTCGCCATTTCTTGCGCTTTGAGATGCCGCTTAGCCCAATACGCTATCTGCAGTATGAGCGACGTAAATTGAACAAATGTGATAGAATTTCGCTGAATTCTTATATTAACCATAATATAAAATGATCTAATCGGGTCTCTGTTCACCCTACCCTAGAAGTTTAACAGTGCATTTCACTCGTCATTTAATGCGCTTTGAGATGCCGACTAGCCCAATACGCTATCTGAAATAGGATCGACGTAAATTGAACAAATGTGATAGACTTTCCCTGATATCTTATATTAAACAAAATGTAAAATGATCTAATCGGGTCTCTGTTCGCCCTAGCCTAGAAGTTTAATAGTGCATTCTATTCGCCATATCATGCGCTTTGATATGCCGCTTAGCCCAAAACGCTATCTGACATAGGAGCGACGTAAATTGAACAAATGTGATAGAATTTCCCTGAATTCTCATATTAACCTTACTGTAAAATGAACTAATCGGGTCTCTGTTCGCCCTACCATAGAAGTCTAATAGTGCATTTCACTCGCCATTCCACGCGCTTTAAGATGCCGCCTAGCCCAATAAGCTATCTGAAATAGGAGCCACGTGAATTGAACAAATGTGATAGAATTTCCCTGAAATCTTATATTAACAAAATTATAAAATGATCTAATCCGGTCTCTGATTGCCCTATCATAGAAGTTTAATAGTGCATTTTACTCGCCATTCCCCGCTCTTTAAGATGCCGCCTAGCCCAGTACGCGACCTGAACTAGGAGCGACGTAAATTGAACAAATGTGATAGAATTTCCCTGAAACCTTATATTAAACAAAATATAAAATGATCTAATCGGGTCTGTGATTGCACTATCATAGAAGTTTAGTAGTGCATTTAACTCGCCATTCCACGCGCTATAAGGTGCCGCCTAGCCCAAAACGCTATCTGAAATAGGAGTGACGTAAATTGAACAAATGTGATAGAATTACGCTGAATTCTTATATTAACCTTAATGTAAAATGATCTAATCGGGTCTCAGTTTGCCCTACCCTAGATGTTTAATAGTGCATTTTACTCGCCATTTCTTGCGATTTGAGATGCCGCTTAGCCCAACACGCTATCTGAAATATCAGATACGCAAGTTGAACAAATGTTATAGAATTTCGCTGAATTCTTTTATTAACAATAATGTAAAATGATCTAATCGGGTCTCTGTTCGCCCTAGCCTAGTAGTTTAATAGTGCATTTTGTTCGACATTTCATGCGCTTTGAGATGCCGCTTAGCCCAATACGCTATCTGAAATAGGAGCGACGTAAATTGAACAAATCTGATAGAATTTCTCTGAAATCTTATATTAAACAAAATATAAAATGATCTTATCGGGTCTCTGATTGCCCTATCATAGAAGTTTAGTAGTCCATTTTACTCGCCCTTCCGCGCGCTTTAAGATGCCGCCTAGCCCAATACGCTATCTGAAAGAGGAGCGACGTAAATTGACCAAATGTGATAGAATTTCGCTGAATTCTTATATTAATCTTAATGTAAAATGATCTAATCGGGTCTCTGTTCGCCCTACCCTAGAAGTTTGATAGTGCATTTCACTCGCCATTTCATGCGCTTTGAGATGCCGCTTAGCCCAATACGCTATCTGAAATAGCAGTGACGTAAATTGAACAAATGTGATAGAATTACGCTGAATTCTTATATTAACCGTAACATAAAATGATCTAATCGGGTCTCTGTTTGCCTTGCCCTAGAAGTTTAATAGTGCATTTTACTCGCCATTTCATGCGCTTTGAGATGCCGCTTAGCCAAATACGAAATCTGAAATAGGAGCGACGTAAATTGAACAAACGTGATAGAATTTCGCTGAATTCTTAAATTAACCATAATATAAAATGATCTAATCGGGTCTCTGTTTGCCGTACCCTAGAAGTTTAAGAGTGCATTTAACTCGCCATTCCACGCGCTTTAAGATGCCGCCTAGCCCAATACGCTATCTGAAATAGGAGCCACGTAAATTGAACAAATGTGATAGAATTTCCCTGAAATCTTATATTAAACAAAATATAAAATGATCTTATCGGGACTCTGATTGCCCTATCATAGAAGTTTAGTAGTGCATTTTACTCGACCTTCCGCGCGCTTTAAGATGCCGCCTAGCCCAGTACGCTATCTGAAATAGGAGCGACGTAAGTTGAACAAATGTGATAGAATTACGCTGAATTCTTATATTAACCTTAATGTAAAATGATCTAATCGGGTCTCTGTTCGCCCTACCCTAGAAGTTTGATAGTGCATTTCACTCGACATTTGATGCGCTTTGAGATGCCGCTTAGCCCAATAAGCTATCTGAAATAGGAGCGACGTAAATTGAACAAATGTGATAGAATTTCGCTGAATTCTTATATCAACCAAAATATAAAATGATCTAATCGGGTCTCTGATAGCCCTATCATAGAAGCTTAATAGTGCATTTTACTCGCCATTTCATGCACTTTGAGATGCCGCTTAGCCCAATACAAAAACTGAAATAGGAGCGACGTAAATTGTACAAATGTGATAGAATTTCGCTGAAGTCTTAAATTAACCATAATATAAAATGATCTGATCGGGTCTCTGTTTGCCCTACCGTAGAAGTTTAATAGTGCATTTCACTCGTCACTTCATGCGCTTTGAGATGCCGCTTAGCCCAATACGCTGTCTGAAATAGGAGCGACGTAAATTGAACAAATGTGATAGAATTTCGCTGAATTCTTATATTAACCAAAATATAAAATGATCTAATCGGGTCTCTGATTGCCCTATCATAGAAGTTTAATAGTGCATTTCACTCGCCAATTCATGCGCTTTGAGATGCCGCCTAGCCCAGTACGCTACCTGACATAGGAGCGACGTAAATTGAACAAATGCGATAGAATTTCGCTGAATTCTTATATTAACCAAAATATAAAATGATTTAATCGGTTCTCCGATTGCCCTATCATAGAAGTTTAGTAGTGCATTTAACTCGCCATTCCACGCGCTTTAAGATGCCGCCTAGCCCAATACGCTATCTGAAATAGGAGCGACGTAAATTGAACAAATGTGATAGAATTTCGCTGAATTCTTATATTAACCTTAATGTAAAATGATCTAATCGGGTCTCTGTTCGCCCTACCCTAGAAGTTTGATAGTGCATTTCACTCGTCATTTCATGCGATTTGAGATGCCGCTAAGCCCAATAAGCTATCTGAAATAGGAGCGACGTAAATTGAACAAATGTGATAGAATTACGCTGCATTCTTAAATTAACCATAATATAAAATGATCTAATCGGGTCTCTGTTTGCCCTACCCTAGAAGTTTAAGAGTGCAGTTAACTCGCCGTTCCACGCGCTTTAAGATGCCGCCTAGCCCAGTACGGTATCTGAAATAGGAGCGACGTAAATTGAACAAATGAGATAGAATTTTGCTGAATTTCCAAATTAACCATAATATAAAATGATCTAATCGGGTCTCTGTTTGCCCTACCCTGGAAATTTAATAGTGCATTTTACTCGCCATTTCATGCGCTTTGAGATCCCGCTTAGCCCAATACGCTATCTGAAATAGGAGCGACGTAAATTGAACAAATGTGATAGAATTTCCCTGAATTCTTATATTATCCTTAATGTAAAATGATCTAATCGGGTCTCTGTTCGCCCTACCCTAGAAGTTTAATAGTGCCTTTCACTCGTCATTTCATGCGCTTTGAGATTCCGCTTAGCGCAATACGCTATCTGAAATATGAGATACGTAAATTGAACAAATGTGATAGAATTTTGCTGAATGCTTATATTAACCAAAATATAAACTGATCTAATCGGGTCTCTGTTTGCCCCACCCTAGAAGCTTAATATTCCATTTTACTCACCATTTCATGCGCTTTGAGATGCCGCTTAGTCCAATACGCTATCTGAAATAGGAGCGACGTAAATTGAGCAAATGTGATAGAATTTCGCTGAATTCTTAAATTAACCATAATATAAAATGATCTAATCGGGTCTCTGTTTGTCCTACCCTAGAAGTTTAATAGTGCATTTTACACGACATTTCTTGCGCTTTGAGATGCCGCATAGCCCAATACGCTATCTGAAATATGAGCGACTTAAATTGAACAAATGTGATAGAATTTTGCTGAATGCTTATATTAACCTTAATGTGAAATGATCTAATCTGGTCTCTGTTCACCCTACCCTAGAAGTTTAATAGTGCGTTTCACTCGTCATTTCATGCGCTTTGAGATGCCGCTTAGCCCAATACGCTCTCTGAAATAGGAGCGACGTAAATTGAACAAATGTGATAGGATTTTGCTGAATTCTTAAATTAACCATAATATAAAATGATCTAATCGGGTCTCTGTTTGCCTTACCCTAGAAGTTTAATAGTGCATTTCAGTTGCCACTTCATGCGCTTTGAGATGCCGCTTAGCCCAATACGCTATCTGAAATAGGAGCGACGTAAATTGAACAAATATGATAGGATTTTGCTGAATTCTTAAATTAACCATAATATAAAATGATCTAATCGGGTCTCTGTTTGCCTTACCCTAGAAGTTTAATAGTGCATTTCAGTTGCCACTTCATGCGCTTTGAGATGCCGCTTAGCCCAAAACGCTCTCTGAAATAGGAGCGACGTAAATTGAACAAATGTGATAGAATTTCGCTGAATTCTTAAATTAACCATAATTTAAAATGATCTAATCGGGTCTCTGTTTGCCCTACCCTAGAAGCTTAATATTCCATTTTACTCGCCATTTCATGCGCTTTGAGATGCCGCTTAGCCCAATACGCTATCTGAAATAGGAGCGACGTAAATTGAACAAATGTGATAGAATTTCGCTGAATTGTGATATTAACCAAAATATAAACTGATCTAATCGGGTCTCTGATTGCCCTATCATAGAAGTTGAATAGTGCATTTTACTCGCCATTCCACGCGCTTTAAGATGCCTCCTAGCACAGTACGCTATCTGAAATAGGAGCGACGTAAGTTGAACAAATGTGATAGAATTATGCTGATTTCATATATTAACCGTAATATAAAATGATTTAATCGGGTCTCTGTTTGCCTTGCCCAAGAATTTTCATAGTGCATTTTACTCACCATTTCATGGGCTTTGAGGAGCCGCTTAGCCCAGTACGCTATCTGAAATAGGAGCGACGTAAGTTGAACAAATGTGACAGAATTACGCTGAGATCTTATATTAACCAAAATATAAAATGATCTAATCGGGTCTCTTTTCACCCTACCCTAGAAGTTTAATAGTGCATTTCACTCGTCATTTAATGCGCTTTGAGATTCCGCTTAGCCCAATACGCTATCTGAAATAGGAGCTACGTAAATTGAACAAATTTGATGGAGTTTTGGTGAATTCTTAAATTAACCATAATATAGAATGATCTGATCGGGTCTCTGTTTGCCCTACCCTAGAAGTTTAATTGTGCATTTCACTCGTCATTTCATGCGCTTTGAGATGCCGCCTAGCCCAGTAGGCTATCTGAAATAGGAGCGACGTAAATTGAACAAATGTGATAGAATTTTGCTGAATGCTTATATTAACCTTAATGTAAAATGATCTAATCTGGTCTCTGTTCACCCTACCCTAGAAGTTTAATAGTGCGTTTCACTCGTCATTTCATGCGCTTTGAGATGCCGCTTAGCCCAATACGCTATCTGAAATATGAGCGACGTAAGTTGAACAAATGTGACAGAATTACGCTGAATTCTTATATTAACCGTAATATAAAATGATCTAATCGGGTCTCTTTTCACCCTACCCTAGAAGTTTAGGAGTGCATTTCACTCGTCATTTAATGCGCTTTGAGACTCCGCTTAGCCCAATACGCTATCTGAAATAGGAGCGACGTAAATTGAACAAATGTGATGGAGTTTTGCTGAATTCTTAAATTAACCATAATATGGAATGATCTGATCGGGTCTCTGTTTGCCCTACCCTAGAAGTTTAATAGTGCATTTCACTCGTCATTTCATGCGCTTTGAGATGCCGCTTAGCCCAATACGCTATCTGCAATAGGAGCGACGTAAATTGAACAAATGTGACAGAATTAAGCTGAATCCTTATATTAACCGTAATGTAAAAAGATCCTATCCGGTCTCTGTTTGCCTTACCCTAGAAGTTTAATAGTGCATTTTAGTGGCCAATCCACGCGCTTTAAGGTGGCGCCTAGCTCAGTACGCTATCTGAAATAGGGGCGACGTAAATTGAACAAATGTGATAGAATTTCGCTGAATTCTTATATTAACCATAATATAAAATGATCTAATCGGGTCTCTGTTCACCCTACCCTAGAAGTTTAACAGTGCATTTCACTCGTCATTTAATGCGCTTTGAGATGCCGCTTAGCCCAATACGCTATCTGAAATAGGAGCGATGTAAATTGAACAAATGTGATAGGATTTCCCTGAAATCTTATATTAAACAAAATATAAAATGCTCTAATCGGGTCTCTGATTGTCCTATCATAGAAGTTTAATAGTGCATTTTACTCGCCATTCCACGCGCTTTAAGATGCCGCCTAGCCCAGTACGCTGTCTGAAATAGGAGCGAGGTAAGTTGAACAAATGTGACAGAATTACGCTGAATCCTTATATTAACCAAAATATAAAATGATCTAATCAGGTCTCTTTTCACCCTACCCTAGAAGTTTAATAGTGCATTTCACTCGTCATTTAATGCGCTTTGAGATTCCGCTTTGCCCAATACGCTATCTGAAATAGGAGCGACGTAAATTGAACAAATTTGATGGAGTTTTGGTGAATTCTTAAATTAACCATAATATAGAATGATCTGATCGGGTCTCTGTTCGCCCTACCCTAGAAGTTTAATAGTGCATTTCACTCGTCATTTCATGTGCTTTGAGATGCCGCTTAGCCCAATACGCTATCTGAAA
>CAKAJE020000227.1:0-75068 GCA_916610135.2 Macropis europaea
AAATTCTATCACATTTGTTCAATTTACGTCGCTCCTATTTCAGATAGCGTATTGGGCTAAGGGGCATCTCAAAGCGCATGAAATGACGAGAGAAATGCACTATTAAACTTCAATGATAGGGCAATCAGAGACCCGATTAGATCATTTTATATTTTGGTTAATATAAGAATTCAGCGAAATTCTATCACATTTGTTCAATTTACGTCGCTCCTATTTCAGATAGCGTATTGGGCTAAGCGGCATCTCAAAGCGCATGAAATGACGAATAAAATGCACTATTAAACTTCTAGGGTAGGGCAAACAGAGACCTGATTAGATCATTTTATATTTTGGTTAATATAAGAATTCAGCGAAATTCTATCACATTTGTTCAATTTACGTCGCTCATATTTCAGATAGCGTATTGGGCTAGGCGGCATCTCAAAGCGCATGAAATGACGAGTGAAATGCACTATTAAACTTCTAGGATAAGGCAAACAGAGACCCGATTAGATCATTTTATATTTTGGTTAATATAAGAATTCAGCGAAATTCTATCACATTTGTTCAATTTACGTCGCTCATATTTCAGATAGCCAACTGGGCTATGCGGCATCTTAAAGCGCGCGGAATGGCGAGTAAAATGCACTATTAAACTTCTATGCTAGGGCAATCAGAGACCCGATTAGATCATTTCATATTTTGGTTAATATGAGAATTCAGTGAAATTCTATCACATTTGTTTAATTTACGTCGCTCCTATTTCAGATAGCGTATTGGGCGAAGCGGCATCTCAAAGCGCATGAAATGGCGACTAAAATGCACTATTAAACTTCTAGGGTAGGGCAAGCAGAGACCCGATTAGATCATTTTATATTATGGTTAATTTAAGAATTCGGCGAAATTCTATCACATTTGTTCAATTTACGTCGCTCCTATTTCAGATAGCGCATTGGGCTAAGCGGCATCTCAAAGCGCATGAAATGGCGAGTAAAATGCACTATTAAACTTCTAGGGTAGGGCAAACAGCGACCCGATTAGATCATTTTATATTATGGTTAATTTAAGAATTCAGCAAAATTCTATCACATTTGTTCAATGTACGTCGCTCCTATTTCGGATAGCGTACTGGGCTAGGCGGCACCCTAAAGCGCGTGGAGTGGCGAGTAAAATGCACTATTAATCTTCTATGATAGGGCAATCAGAGACCCGATTAGATCATTTTATATTTTGGTTAATATAAGAATTCAGCGAAATTCTATCACAATTGTTCTATTTACATCGCTCGTATTTCAGATAGCTTATTGTGCTTAGCGGCATCTCAAAGCGCATGAAATGACGAGTGAAATGCACTATTAAACTTCTAGGGTAGGGCAAACAGAGACCCGATTAGATCATTTTATATTTTGGTTAATATAAGAATTCAGCGAAATTCTATCACATTTGTTCAATTTACGTCGCTCATATTTCAGATAGCGTATTGCACTAAGCGGCATATCAAAGCGCATGAAATGGCGAGTAAAATGCACTATTAAACTTCTAGAGTAGGGCCAACAGAGACCCGATTAAATCATTTTATATTATAGTTAATTTAAGAATTCAGCGAAATTCTATCACATTTGTTCAATTTACGTCGCTCCTATTTCAGATAGCGTATTGGGCAAAGCGGCATCTCAAAGCGCATGAAATGGCGAGTAAGGTGCAATACTAAACTTCTAGGATAAGGCAAACAGAGACCCGATTAGATCATTTTATATTTTGGTTAATATAAGAATTCAGCGATATTCTATCACATTTGTTCAATTTACGTCGCTCATATTTCAGATAGCGTATTGGGCTAAGCGGCATCTCAAAGCGCATGAAATGGCGAGCAAAATGCACTATTAAACTTCTAGGGTAGGGCAATCAGTGACCCGATTAGATCATCTTATATTATAGTTAATTTAAGAATTCAGCGAAATTCTATCACATTTATTCAATTTACGTCGCTCCTATTTCAAATAGCGTATTGGGCTAAGCGGCATCTCAAAGCGCATGAAATGGCGTGTAAAATGCAATACTAAACTTTCAGGATAAGGCAAACAGAGACCCGATTAGATCATTTTATATTATAGTTAATTTAAGAATTCAGCGAAATTCTATCACATTTGTTCAATTTACGTCGCTCCTATTTCGGATAGCGTATTGGGCTAAGCGGTATCTCAAAGCGCATGAAATGGCGAGTAAAATGCAATACTAAACTTCTAGGATAAGGCAAACAGAGACCCGATTAGATCATTTTATATTACGGTTAATATAAGAATTCAGCGTAATTCTATCACATTTGTTCAACTTACGTCGCTCCTAATTTAGATAGCGTACTGGGCTAGGCGGCATCTTAAAGCGCGTGGAATGGCGAGTAAAATGCACTGCTAAACTTCTATGATAGGGCAATCAGAGACCCGATTAGATCATTGTATATTTTGTTTAATATAAGATTTCAGGGACATTCTATCAAATTTGTTCAATTTACGTCGCTCCTATTTCAGATAGCGTATTGGGCTAACCGGCATCTCAAGGCGCACGAAATGGCGAATAAAATGCGCTATTAAACTTCTAGGCTAGGGCGAACAGAGACCCGATTAGATCATTTTACATTATGGTTCTTAAAAGAATTCAGCGAAATTCTAGCACATTTGTTCAACGTACGTCGCTCCTATTTCAGATAGCGTATTGGGATAAGCGGCATCTCAAAGCGCATGAAATGGCCAGTAAAATGCACTATCAAACTTCTAGGATAAGGCAAACAGAGACCCGATTAGATCATTTTATATTACGGTTAATATAAGAATTCAGCGTAATTCTATCACATTTGTTCAACTTACGTCGCTCCTATTTCAGGCAGCGCACTGGGCTAGGCGGCACCTTAAAGCGCGTGGAATGGCGAGTAAAATTCACTATTAAACTTCTAGGATAAGGCAAACAGAGACCCGATTAGATCATTTTATATTACGGTTAATATAAGAATTCGGCGTAGTTCTTTCACATTTGTTCAATTTACGTCGCTGCTATTCCAGATAGCTTATTGTGCTTCGCGGCATCTCAAAGCGCATGAAATGACGAGTGAAATGCACTATTAAACTTCTAGGGTAGGGCAAACAGAGACCCGATTAGATCATTTTATATTAAGGTTACTTTAAGAATTCAGCGAAATTCTATCACATTTGTTCAATTTACGTCGCTCCTATTTCAGATAGCGTATTGGGCAAAGCGGCATCTCAAAGCGCATGAAATGGCGAGTAAAGTGCAATACTAAACTTCTAGGATAAGGCAAACAGAGACCCGATTAGATCATTTTATATTTTGGTTAATATAAGAATTCAGCAAAATCCTATCACATTTGTTCAATTTACGTCGCTCCTATTTCAAATAGCTCATTGGGCGAAGCGGCGTCTCAAAGCGCATGAAATGACGAGTGAAATGCACTATTATACTTCTAGGGTAGGGCGAACAGAGACCCGAAGAGATCATTTTACATTAAGGTGAATATAAGAATGCAGCGTAATTCTGTCACATTTGTTCAATTTACGTCGCTCCTATTTCAGATAGCGTATTGGGCTAAGCGGCATCTCAAAGCGCATGAAATGACGAATAAAATGCACTATTAAACTTCTAGGGTAGGGCAAACAGAGACCTGATTAGATCATTTTATATTTTGGTTAATATAAGAATTCAGCGAAATTCTATCACATTTGTTCAATTTACGTCGCTCATATTTCAGATAGCGTATTGGGCTAGGCGGCATCTTAAAGCGCGTGGAATGGCGAGTAAAACGCACTATTAAACTTCTAGGGTAGGGCGAACAAAGACCCGATTAGATCATTTTACATTAAGGTTAATATAAGTATTCAGGGAAATTCTATCACATTTGTTCAACATACGTCGCTCATATTTCAGATAGTGTACTGGGCTAAGCGGCATCTTAAAGTGCGTGAAGCGCGAGTAAAATGCACTACTAAACTTCTATGATAGAGCAATCAGAGTCCCGTTTAGATCATTTTATATTTTGTTTAATTTAAGATTTCAGGGAAATTCTATCACATTTGTTCAATTTACGCCGCTCCTATTTCAGATAGCGTATTGGGCTAAGCGGCATCTCAAAGCGCATGAAATGACGAGAGAAATGCACTATTAAACTTCTTGGGTAGGGCGAACAGAGACCCGATTACATCATTTTATGTTATGGTTAATTTAAGAGTTCGGCAAAATTCTATCACATTTGTTCAACTTACGTCGCTCCTATTTCAGATAGCGTACTGAGCTAGGCGGCATCTTAAAGCGCGTGGAATGGCGAGTAAAATGCACTATTAAACTTCTATGCTAGGGCAATCAGAGACCCGATTAGATCATTTCATATTTTGGTTAATATGAGAATTCAGCGAAATTCTATCACATTTGTTCAATTTACGTCGCTCCTATTTCAGATAGTGTACTGGGCTAGGCGGCATCTTAAAGCGCGTGGAAGGGCGTGTAAAATGCACTACTAAACTTCTATGAGAGGGCAATCAGAGTCCCGTTTAGATCATTTTATATTTTGTTTAATATAAGATTTCAGGGAAATTCTATCACATTTGTTCAATTTACGTCGCTCCTATTTCAGATAGCGTATTGGGCTAAGGGGCATCTCAAAGCGCATGAAATGACGAGAGAAATGCACTATTAAACTTCAATGATAGGGCAATCAGAGACCCGATTAGATCATTTTATATTTTGGTTAATATAAGAATTCAGCGAAATTCTATCACATTTGTTCAATTTACGTCGCTCCTATTTCAGATAGCGTATTGGGCTAAGCGGCATCTCAAAGCGCATGAAATGACGAATAAAATGCACTATTAAACTTCTAGGGTAGGGCAAACAGAGACCTGATTAGATCATTTTATATTTTGGTTAATATAAGAATTCAGCGAAATTCTATCACATTTGTTCAATTTACGTCGCTCATATTTCAGATAGCGTATTGGGCTAGGCGGCATCTCAAAGCGCATGAAATGACGAGTGAAATGCACTATTAAACTTCTAGGATAAGGCAAACAGAGACCCGATTAGATCATTTTATATTTTGGTTAATATAAGAATTCAGCGAAATTCTATCACAGTTGTTCAATTTACGTCGCTCATATTTCAGATAGCCAACTGGGCTATGCGGCATCTTAAAGCGCGCGGAATGGCGAGTAAAATGCACTATTAAACTTCTATGCTAGGGCAATCAGAGACCCGATTAGATCATTTCATATTTTGGTTAATATGAGAATTCAGTGAAATTCTATCACATTTGTTTAATTTACGTCGCTCCTATTTCAGATAGCGTATTGGGCGAAGCGGCATCTCAAAGCGCATGAAATGGCGACTAAAATGCACTATTAAACTTCTAGGGTAGGGCAAGCAGAGACCCGATTAGATCATTTTATATTATGGTTAATTTAAGAATTCGGCGAAATTCTATCACATTTGTTCAATTTACGTCGCTCCTATTTCAGATAGCGCATTGGGCTAAGCGGCATCTCAAAGCGCATGAAATGGCGAGTAAAATGCACTATTAAACTTCTAGGGTAGGGCAAACAGCGACCCGATTAGATCATTTTATATTATGGTTAATTTAAGAATTCAGCAAAATTCTATCACATTTGTTCAATGTACGTCGCTCCTATTTCGGATAGCGTACTGGGCTAGGCGGCACCCTAAAGCGCGTGGAGTGGCGAGTAAAATGCACTATTAATCTTCTATGATAGGGCAATCAGAGACCCGATTAGATCATTTTATATTTTGGTTAATATAAGAATTCAGCGAAATTCTATCACAATTGTTCTATATACATCGCTCGTATTTCAGATAGCTTATTGTGCTTAGCGGCATCTCAAAGCGCATGAAATGGCGAGTGAAATGCACTATTAAACTTCTAGGGTAGGGCAAACAGAGACCCGATTAGATCATTTTATATTTTGGTTAATATAAGAATTCAGCGAAATTCTATCACATTTGTTCAATTTACGTCGCTCATATTTCAGATAGCGTATTGCACTAAGCGGCATATCAAAGCGCATGAAATGGCGAGTAAAATGCACTATTAAACTTCTAGAGTAGGGCCAACAGAGACCCGATTAAATCATTTTATATTATAGTTAATTTAAGAATTCAGCGAAATTCTATCACATTTGTTCAATTTACGTCGCTCCTATTTCAGATAGCGTATTGGGCAAAGCGGCATCTCAAAGCGCATGAAATGGCGAGTAAGGTGCAATACTAAACTTCTAGGATAAGGCAAACAGAGACCCGATTAGATCATTTTATATTTTGGTTAATATAAGAATTCAGCGATATTCTATCACATTTGTTCAATTTACGTCGCTCATATTTCAGATAGCGTATTGGGCTAAGCGGCATCTCAAAGCGCATGAAATGGCGAGCAAAATGCACTATTAAACTTCTAGGGTAGGGCAATCAGTGACCCGATTAGATCATCTTATATTATAGTTAATTTAAGAATTCAGCGAAATTCTATCACATTTATTCAATTTACGTCGCTCCTATTTCAAATAGCGTATTGGGCTAAGCGGCATCTCAAAGCGCATGAAATGGCGAGTAAAATGCAATACTAAACTTCCAGGATAAGGCAAACAGAGACCCGATTAGATCATTTTATATTATAGTTAATTTAAGAATTCAGCGAAATTCTATCACATTTGTTCAATTTACGTCGCTCCTATTTCGGATAGCGTATTGGGCTAAGCGGTATCTCAAAGCGCATGAAATGGCGAGTAGAATGCAATACTAAACTTCTAGGATAAGGCAAACAGAGACCCGATTAGATCATTTTATATTACGGTTAATATAAGAATTCAGCGTAATTCTATCACATTTGTTCAACTTACGTCGCTCCTAATTTAGATAGCGTACTGGGCTAGGCGGCATCTTAAAGCGCGTGGAATGGCGAGTAAAATGCACTGCTAAACTTCTATGATAGGGTAATCAGAGACCCGATTAGATCATTGTATATTTTGTTTAATATAAGATTTCAGGGACATTCTATCAAATTTGTTCAATTTACGTCGCTCCTATTTCAGATAGGGTACTGGGCTAGGCGGCATCTCAAAACGCACGAAATGGCGAACAAAGTGCACTATTAAACTTCTAGGCTAGGGCGAACAGAGACCAGATTAGATCATTTTATATTTTGGTTAATATAAGAATTCTGCGAAATTCTATCACATTTGTTCAATTTACGTCTCTCCTATTTCAGACAGCTTATTGGGCTAAGCGGCATCTCAAAACGCATGAAATGGCGAACAAAGTGCACTATTTAACTTCTAGGCTAGGGCGAACAGAGACCAGATTAGATCATTTTATATTTTGGTTAATATAAGAATTCTGCGAAATTCTATCCCATTTGTTCAACTTACGTCGCTCCTATTTCAGATATCGTACTGGGCTAGGCGGCATCTTAAAGCGCGTGGAATGGCGAGTAAAATGCACTATTAAACTTCTAGGCTAGGGCGAACAGAGACCCGAGCAGATCATTTTACATTATGGTTAATAAAAGAATTCAGCGTAATTCTATCACATTTGTTCAACTTACGTCGCTCCTATTTCAGATAGCGTATTGGGATAAGCGGCATCTCAAAGCGCATGAAATGGCGAGTGAAACGCACTATTAGACTTCTATGGTAGGGCTAACAGAGACCCGATTGCATCATTTTACATTAAGGTTAATATAAGAATTCACGGGAATTCTATCACATTTGTACAATTTACGTCGCTCCTATTCCAGACAGCGTATTGGGCTAAGCGGCATCTCAAAGCGCATGAAATGGCAAGTAAAATGCGCTGTCAAACTTCTAGGATAAGGCAAACAGAGACCCGATTAGATAATTTTATATTACGGTTAATATAAGAATTCAGCGTAATTCTATCACATTTGTTCAAGTTACGTCGCTCCTATTTCAGATAGCGTACTGGGCTAGGCGGCATCTTAAAGCGCGTGGAATGGCGAGTAAAATGCACTACTAATATTCTATGATAGGGCAATCAGAGACCCGATTAGATCATTTTATATTTTGATTAATATAAGATTTCAGGGAAATTCTATCACACTTGTTCAATTTACGTCGCTCCTATTTCAGATAGCGTATTGGGCTAAGCGGGACCTCAAAGCGCATGAAATGGCGACCAAAATGCACTATTAAACTCCTAGGGTAGGGCAAACAGAGACCCGATTAGATCATTTTATATTATGGTTAACTTAAGAATTCAACAAAATTCTATCTCATTTGTTCAACTTACGTCGCTCCTATTTCAGATAGCGTACTGGGCTAGGCGGCATCTTAAAGCGCGTGGAATGGCGAGTAAAATGCATTACTAAACTTCTATGATAGGGCAATCAGAGACCCGATTAGATCATTTTATATTTTGGTTAATATAAGAATTCAGCGAAATTCTATCACATTTGTTCAATTTACGGCGCTCCTATTTCAGATGGCTTATTGGCCTAAGCGGCATCGCAAAGCGCATGAAATGACGAGTGAAATGCACTATTAAACTTCTAGGGTAGGGCAATCAGAGACCCGATTAGATCATTTTATATTATGGTTAATTTAAGAATTCAGCGAAATCCTATCACATTTGTTCAATTCACGTCGCTCCTATTTCAGATAGCGTATTGGGCTAAGCGGCATCTCAAAGCGCAAGAAATGGCGAGTAAAATGCACTATTAAACTTCTAGGGTAGGGCACACAGAGACCCGATTAGGTCATTTTATATTATGGTTAATATAAGAATTCAGCGAAATCCTATCACATTTGTTCAATTTACGTCGCTCCTATTTCAGATAGCGTATTGGGCTAAGCGGCATCTGAAAGCGCATGAAATGGCGAGTGAAATGCACTATTAAACTTCTAGGGTAGGGCAAACAGAGTCCCGATTAGATCATTTTATATTATGGTTAATTTAAGAATTCAGCAAAATTCTATCACATTTGTTCAACATACGTCGCTCCTATTTCAGATATCGTACTAGGCTAGGCGGCATCTTAAAGCGCGTGGAATGGCGAGTAAAATGCACTACTAAACTTCTATGATAGGGCAATCAGAGACCCGATTAGATCATTTTGTATTTTGTTTAATATAAGATTTCAGGGAAATTGTATCACATTTGTTCAATTTACGTCGCTCCTATTTCAGAAAGCGTATTGGGCTAAGCGGCATCTCAAAACGCATGAAATGGCGAACAAAGTGCACTATTAAACTTCTAGGGTAGGGCAAACAGAGACCCGATTAGATCATTTTATATTATGGTTAATAAAAGAATTCAGCGTAATTCTATCACATTTGTTCAACTTACGTCGCTCCTATTTCAGATAGCGTATTGGGATAAGCGGCATCTCAAAGCGCATGAAATGGCGAGTGAAACGCACTATTAGACTTCTATGGTAGGGCGAACAGAGACCCGATTGCATCATTTTACATTAAGGTTAATATAAGAATTCACGGGAATTCTATCACATTTGTTCAATTTACGTCGCTCCTATTCCAGACAGCTTATTGGGCTAAGCGGCATCTCAAAACGCATGAAATGGCGAACAAAGTGCACTATTTAGCTTCTAGGCTAGGGCGAACAGAGACCAGATTAGATCATTTTATATTTTGGTTAATATAAGAATTCTGCGAAATTCTATCCCATTTATTCAACTTACGTCGCTCCTATTTCAGATATCGTACTGGGCTAGGCGGCATCTTAAAGCGCGTGGAATGGCGAGTAAAATGCACTACTAAACTTCTATGATAGGGCAATCAGAGACCCGATTAGATCATTTTATATTTTGTTTAATATAAGATTTCAGGGAAATTGTATCACATTTGTTCAATTTACGTCGCTCCTATTTCAGATAGCGTATTGGGCTAAGCGGCCTCTCAAAGCGCATGAAATGGCGAGTGAAATGCACTATTAGACTTCTATGGTAGGGCGAACAGAGACCCGATAGGATCATTTTACATTAAGGTTAATATAAGAATTCACGGAAATTCTATCACATTTGTTCAATTTACGTCGCTCCTATTTCAGATAGCGTATTGGGCTAAGCGGCATCTCAAAGCGCATGAAATGGCGAGTGAAATGCACTATTAGTCTTCTATGGTAGGGCGAACAGAGACCCGATAGGATCATTTTACATTTTGGTTAATAAAAGAATTCAGCGAAATTCTATCACATTTGTTCAATTTACGTCGCACCTATTCCAGATAGCGTATTCGGCTAAGCGGCATCTCAAAGCGCATGAAATGGCGAATAAAATGCACTATTAAACTTCTAGGCTAGGGCGAACAGAGACCCGATCAGTTCATTTCATATTATGGTTGATTTAAGAATTCAGCAAAATTCTATCACATTTGTTCAATTTACGTCGTTACTATTTCAGATAGCGTACTGTGCTGGGCGGCATCTTAAAGCGCGTGGAATGGCGAGTGAAATGCACTATTAGACTTCTATGGTAGGGCGAACAGAGACCCGATTAGATCATTTTATATTATGGTTAATTTAAGAATTCAGCGAAATTCTATCACATTTGTTCAATTTACGTCGCTCCTATTTCAGATAGCATACTGCGCAAGGCGGCTTCTTAAAGCGCGTTGAATGGCGAGTAAAACGCGCTAGTAAACGTCTAGGATAAGGCAAACAGAGACCCGATTAGATCATTTTATATTACGGTTAATATAAGAATGCAGCGTAATTCCAGCACATTTGTTCAACTTACGTCGCTCCTATTTCAGATAGCGTACTGGGCTAGGCTGCATCTCAAAGCGCATGAGATGGCGAGTGATATGCACTATTAGACTTCTATGGTAGGGCGAACAGAGGCCCGTTTAGATCATTTTACATTAAGGTTAATATAAGTATTCACGGAAATTCTATCACATTTGTTCAATTTACGTCGCTCCTATTTCAGATAGGGTACTGGGCTAGGCGGCATCTCAAAGCGCATGAAATGGCGACTAAAATGCACTATTAAACTTCTAGGCTAGGGCGAACAGAGACCCGGTTAGATCATTTTACATTTTGGTTAATAAAAGAATGCAGCGAAATTCCATCACATTTGTTCAATTTACGTCGCTCCTATTTCAGATAGCATATTGGGCTAAGCGGCATCTCAAAGCGCATGAAATGACGAGTGAAATGCACTATTAAAATTCTATGATAGGGCAATCAGAGACCCGATTAGATCATTTTATATTACGGTTAATTTAAGAATTCAGCAAAATTCTATCACATTTGTTCAATTTACGTCGCTCCTATTTCAGATAGCGTACTGGGCTAGGCGGCATCTTAAAGCGCATGAAATGACGAGTGAAATGCAATATTAAACTTCTATGACAGGGCAATCAGAGACCCGATTAGATCATTTTATATTTTGTTTAATATAAGATTTCAGGGAAATTTTATCACATTTGTTCAACTTACGTCGCTCCTATTTCACATAGCGTACTGGGCTAGGCGGCATCTTAAAGCGCGTGGAATGTCAAGTAAACTGCACTATTAAATTTCTAATATAGGGCAATCAGAGACCCGATTAGATCATTTTATATTTTGGTTAACATAAGAATTCAGCGAAATTCTATCACATTTGTTCAATTTACGTCGCTCCTATTACAGATAGCTTATTGGGCTTAGCGGCATCACAAAGCGCATGAAATGACGAGTGAAATGCATTATTAAACTTCGATGATAGGGCAATCAGAGACCCGATTAGATCATTTTATATTTTGGTTAATATAAGAGTTCAGCGAAATTCTATCACATTTGATCAATTTACGTCGCTCCTATTTCAGATAGCTTATTGGGCTTACCGGCATCTCAAAGCGCATGAAGTGGCGAATAAAGTGCACTATTAAACTTATAGGCTACGGCGAACAGAGACCCGATCAGATCATTTTACATTATGGTTAATAAAAAAATTCAGCGAAATTCTATCACATTTGTTCAACTTCTGTCGCTCCTATTTCAGATAGCGTATTGGGCTAAGCGGCATCTCAAAGCGCATGAAATGGCGAGTAAAATGCACTATTAAACTTCTAGGGTAGGTCAGACAGAGTCCCGATGAGATCATTTTATATTATGGTTAATTTAAGAATTCAGCGAAATTCTATCACATTTGTTCAATTTACGTCGCTCCTATTTCAGATAGCATACTGTGCTAGGCGGTATCTTAAAGCGCGTGGAATGGCGAGTAAAATGCACTACGAAACTTCTACGATAGGGCAATCAGAGACCCGATTAGATCATTTTATATTTTGGTTAATATAAGAATTCAGCAAAATTCTATCACATTTGTTCAATTTACGTCGCTCCTATTTCAGATAGCTTATTGGGCTTAGGGGCATCTCAAAGCGCATGAAATGGCGAGTGAAATGCACTATTAAACTTCTAGGCTAGGGCGAACAGAGACCCGATTAGATCATTTTACATTTTGGTTAATAAAAGTATTCAGCGAAATTCTATCACATTTGTTCAATTTACGTCGCTCCTATTTCAGATAGCATATTGGGCTAAGCGGCATCTCAAAGCGCATGAAATGACGAGTGAAATGCACTATTAAGCTTCTAGGGTGGGGCGAACAGAGACCCGATTAGATCATTTTACATTAAGGTAAATATAAGAATTCACGGAAATTCTATCACATTTGTTCAATTTACGTCGCTCCTATTTCAGATAGCGTACTGGGCTAGGCGGCATCTAAAAGCGCATGAAATGGCGAGTATAATGCACTATTAAACTTCTAGGATATCGCAAACAGAGACCCGATTAGATCATTTTATATTATGGTTAATTTAAGAATTCAGCGAAATTCTATCACATTTGTTCAATTTACGTCGCTCCTATTTCAGATAGCATACTGGGCTAGGCGGCATCTTAAAGCGCGTGGAGTGGCGAGTAAAACGCGCTATTAAACTTCTAGGATAAGGCAAACAGAGACCCGATTAGATCATTTTATATTACGCTTAATATGAGAATGCAGCGTAATTCCAGCACATTTGTTCAACTTACGTCGCTCCTATTTCAGATAGCGTACTGGGCTAGGCAGCATCTCAAAGCGCATGAAATGGCTAGTGAAATGCACTATTAGACTTCTATGGTAGGGCGAACAGAGGCCCGATTAGATCATTTTATATTATGGTTAATTTAACAATTCTGCGAAATTCTATCACATTTGTTCAATTTACGTCGTTCCTATTTCAGATAGCATACTGGGCTGGGCGGCATCTTAAAGCGCGTGGAATGGCGAGTAAAACGCACTATTAAACTTCTAGGCTAGGGCGAACAGAGACCCGAGCAGATCATTTTACATTATGGTTAATAAAAGAATTCAGGGAAATTCTATCACATTTGTTCAATTTACGTCGCTCCTATTTCAGATAGGGTACTGGGCTAGGCGGCATCTCAAAACGCACGAAATGGCGAACAAAGTGCACTATTAAACTTCTAGGCTAGGGCGAACAGAGACCAGATTAGATCATTTTATATTTTGGTTAATATAAGAATTCTGTGAAATTCTATCACATTTGTTCAATTTACGTCTCTCCTATTTCAGACAGCTTATTGGGCTAAGCGGCATCTCAAAACGCATGAAATGGCGAACAAAGTGCACTATTTAACTTCTAGGCTAGGGCGAACAGAGACCAGATTAGATCATTTTATATTTTGGTTAATATAAGAATTCTGCGAAATTCTATCCCATTTGTTCAACTTACGTGGCTCCTATTTCAGATATCGTACTGGGCTAGGCGGCATCTTAAAGCGCGTGGAATGGCGAGTAAAATGCACTATTAAACTTCTAGGCTAGGGCGAACAGAGACCCGAGCAAATCATTTTACATTATGGTTAATAAAAGAATTCAGCGTAATTCTATCACATTTGTTCAACTTACGTCGCTCCTATTTCAGATAGCGTATTGGGATAAGCGGCATCTCAAAGCGCATGAAATGGCGAGTGAAACGCACTATTAGACTTCTATGGTAGGGCTAACAGAGACCCGATTGCATCATTTTACATTAAGGTTAATATAAGAATTCACGGGAATTCTATCACATTTGTACAATTTACGTCGCTCCTATTCCAGACAGCGTATTGGGCTAAGCGGCATCTCAAAGCGCATGAAATGGCAAGTAAAATGCGCTGTCAAACTTCTAGGATAAGGCAAACAGAGACCCGATTAGATAATTTTATATTACGGTTAATATAAGAATTCAGCGTAATTCTATCACATTTGTTCAAGTTACGTCGCTCCTATTTCAGATAGCGTACTGGGCTAGGCGGCATCTTAAAGCGCGTGGAATGGCGAGTAAAATGCACTACTAATCTTCTATGATAGGGCAATCAGAGACCCGATTAGATCATTTTATATTTTGATTAATATAAGATTTCAGGGAAATTCTATCACATTTGTTCAATTTACGTCGCTCCTATTTCAGATAGCGTATTGGGCTAAGCGGGACCTCAAAGCGCATGAAATGGCGACCAAAATGCACTATTAAACTTCTAGGGTAGGGCAAACAGAGACCCGATTAGATCATTTTATATTATGGTTAATTTAAGAATTCAACAAAATTCTATCTCATTTGTTCAACTTACGTCGCTCCTATTTCAGATAGCGTACTGGGCTAGGCGGCATCTTAAAGCGCGTGGAATGGCGAGTAAAATGCATTACTAAACTTCTATGATAGGGCAATCAGAGACCCGATTAGATCATTTTATATTTTGGTTAATATAAGAATTCAGCGAAATTCTATCACATTTGTTCAATTTACGGCGCTCCTATTTCAGATGGCTTATTGGCCTAAGCGGCATCGCAAAGCGCATGAAATGACGAGTGAAATGCACTATTAAACTTCTAGGGTAGGGCAATCAGAGACCCGATTAGATCATTTTATATTATGGTTAATTTAAGAATTCAGCGAAATCCTATCACATTTGTTCAATTCACGTCGCTCCTATTTCAGATAGCGTATTGGGCTAAGCGGCATCTCAAAGCGCAAGAAATGGCGAGTAAAATGCACTATTAAACTTCTAGGGTAGGGCACACAGAGACCCGATTAGGTCATTTTATATTATGGTTAATATAAGAATTCAGCGAAATCCTATCACATTTGTTCAATTTACGTCGCTCCTATTTCAGATAGCGTATTGGGCTAAGCGGCATCTGAAAGCGCATGAAATGGCGAGTGAAATGCACTATTAAACTTCTAGGGTAGGGCAAACAGAGTCCCGATTAGATCATTTTATATTATGGTTAATTTAAGAATTCAGCAAAATTCTATCACATTTGTTCAACATACGTCGCTCCTATTTCAGATATCGTACTAGGCTAGGCGGCATCTTAAAGCGCGTGGAATGGCGAGTAAAATGCACTACTAAACTTCTACGATAGGGCAATCAGAGACCAGATTAGATCATTTTGTATTTTGTTTAATATAAGATTTCAGGGAAATTGTATCACATTTGTTCAATTTACGTCGCTCCTATTTCAGAAAGCGTATTGGGCTAAGCGGCATCTCAAAACGCATGAAATGGCGAACAAAGTGCACTATTAAACTTCTAGGGTAGGGCAAGCAGAGACCCGATTAGATCATTTTATATTATGGTTAATAAAAGAATTCAGCGTAATTCTATCACATTTGTTCAACTTACGTCGCTCCTATTTCAGATAACGTATTGGGATAAGCGGCATCTCAAAGCGCATGAAATGGCGAGTGAAACGCACTATTAGACTTCTATGGTAGGGCTAACAGAGACCCGATTGCATCATTTTACATTAAGGTTAATATAAGAATTCACGGGAATTCTATCACATTTGTTCAATTTACGTCGCTCCTATTCCAGACAGCTTATTGGGCTAAGCGGCATCTCAAAACGCATGAAATGGCGAACAAAGTGCACTATTTAGCTTCTAGGCTAGGGCGAACAGAGACCAGATTAGATCATTTTATATTTTGGTTAATATAAGAATTCTGCGAAATTCTATCCCATTTATTCAACTTACGTCGCTCCTATTTCAGATATCGTACTGGGCTAGGCGGCATCTTAAAGCGCGTGGAATGGCGAGTAAAATGCACTACTAAACTTCTATGATAGGGCAATCAGAGACCCGATTAGATCATTTTATATTTTGTTTAATATAAGATTTCAGGGAAATTGTATCACATTTGTTCAATTTACGTCGCTCCTATTTCAGATAGCGTATTGGGCTAAGCGGCCTCTCAAAGCGCATGAAATGGCGAGTGAAATGCACTATTAGACTTCTATGGTAGGGCGAACAGAGACCCGATAGGATCATTTTACATTAAGGTTTATACAAGAATTCACGGAAATTCTATCACATTTGTTCAATTTACGTCGCTCCTATTTCAGATAGCGTATTGGGCTAAGCGGCCTCTCAAAGCGCATGAAATGGCGAGTGAAATGCACTATTAGACTTCTATGGTAGGGCGAACAGAGACCCGATAGGATCATTTTACATTTTGGTTAATAAAAGAATTCAGCGAAATTCTATCACATTTGTTCAATTTACGTCGCACCTATTCCAGATAGCGTATTCGGCTAAGCGGCATCTCAAAGCGCATGAAATGGCGAATAAAATGCACTATTAAACTTCTAGGCTAGGGCGAACAGAGACCCGATCAGTTCATTTCATATTATGGTTAATTTAAGAATTCAGCAAAATTCTATCACATTTGTTCAATTTACGTCGTTACTATTTCAGATAGCGTACTGTGCTGGGCGGCATCTTAAAGCGCGTGGAATGGCGAGTGAAATGCACTATTAGACTTCTATGGTAGGGCGAACAGAGACCCGATTAGATCATTTTATATTATGGTTAATTTAAGAATTCAGCGAAATTCTATCACATTTGTTCAATTTACGTCGCTCCTATTTCAGATAGCATACTGGGCTAGGCGGCATCTTAAAGCGCGTGGAGTGGCGAGTAAAACGGGCTATTAAACTTCTAGGATAAGGCAAACAGAGACCCGATTAGATCATTTTATATTACGCTTAATATGAGAATGCAGCGTAATTCTATCACATTTGTTCAACTTACGTCGCTCCTATTTCAGATAGCGTACTGGGATAGGCGACATCTCAAAGCGCATGAAATGGCGAGTGAAATGCACTATTAGACTTCTATGGTAGGGCGAACAGAGACCCGATTAGATCATTTTAAATTAAGGTTGATATAAGAATTCATGTAAATTCTATCACATTTGTTCAATTTACGTCGCTCCTGTTTCAGATAGCGTACTGGGCTAGGCAGCATCTAAAAGCGCATGAAATGGCGAGTATAATGCACTATTAAACTTCTAGGATAACGCAAACAGAGACCCGATTAGATCATTTTATATTATGGTTAATTTAAGAATTCAGCGAAATTCTATCACATTTGTTCAATTTACGTCGCTCCTATTTCAGATAGCATACTGCGCAAGGCGGCTTCTTAAAGCGCGTTGAATGGCGAGTAAAACGCGCTAGTAAACTTCTAGGATAAGGCAAACAGAGACCCGATTAGATCATTTTATATTACGGTTAATATAAGAATGCAGCGTAATTTCAGCACATTTGTTCAACTTACGTCGCTCCTATTTCAGATAGCGTACTGGGCTAGGCTGCATCTCAAAGCGCATGAGATGGCGAGTGATATGCACTATTAGACTTCTATGGTAGGGCGAACAGAGGCCCGTTTAGATCATTTTACATTAAGGTTAATATAAGTATTCACGGAAATTCTATCACATTTGTTCAATTTACGTCGCTCCTATTTCAGATAGGGTACTGGGCTAGGCGGCATCTCAAAGCGCATGAAATGGCGACTAAAATGCACTATTAAACTTCTAGGCTAGGGCGAACAGAGACCCGGTTAGATCATTTTACATTTTGGTTAATAAAAGAATTCAGCGAAATTCCATCACATTTGTTCAATTTACGTCGCTCCTATTTCAGATAGCATATTGGGCTAAGCGGCATCTCAAAGCGCATGAAATGACGAGTGAAATGCACTATTAAAATTCTGTGATAGGGCAATCAGAGACCCGATTAGATCATTTTATATTACGGTTAATTTAAGAATTCAGCAAAATTCTATCACATTTGTTCAATTTACGTCGCTCCTATTTCAGATAGCGTACTGGGCTAGGCGGCATCTTAAAGCGCATGAAATGACGAGTGAAATGCAATATTAAACTTCTATGACAGGGCAATCAGAGACCCGATTAGATCATTTTATATTTTGTTTAATATAAGATTTCAGGGAAATTTTATCACATTTGTTCAACTTACGTCGCTCCTATTTCACATAGCGTACTGGGCTAGGCGGCATCTTAAAGCGCGTGGAATGTCAAGTAAACTGCACTATTAAATTTCTAATATAGGGCAATCAGAGACCCGATTAGATCATTTTATATTTTGGTTAACATAAGAATTCAGCGAAATTCTATCACATTTGTTCAATTTACGTCGCTCCTATTACAGATAGCTTATTGGGCTTAGCGGCATCACAAAGCGCATGAAATGACGAGTGAAATGCACTATTAAACTTCGATGATAGGGCAATCAGAGACCCGATTAGATCATTTTATATTTTGGTTAATATAAGAGTTCAGCGAAATTCTATCACATTTGATCAATTTACGTCGCTCCTATTTCAGATAGCTTATTGGGCTTACCGGCATCTCAAAGCGCATGAAGTGGCGAATAAAGTGCACTATTAAACTTATAGGCTACGGCGAACAGAGACCCGATCAGATCATTTTACATTATGGTTAATAAAAAAATTCAGCGAAATTCTATCACATTTGTTCAACTTCTGTCGCTCCTATTTCAGATAGCGTATTGGGCTAAGCGGCATCTCAAAGCGCATGAAATGGCGAGTAAAATGCACTATTAAACTTCTAGGGTAGGTCAGACAGAGTCCCGATGAGATCATTTTATATTATGGTTAATTTAAGAATTCAGCGAAATTCTATCACATTTGTTCAATTTACGTCGCTCCTATTTCAGATAGCATACTGTGCTAGGCGGTATCTTAAAGCGCGTGGAATGGCGAGTAAAATGCACTACGAAACTTCTACGATAGGGCAATCAGAGACCCGATTAGATCATTTTATATTTTGGTTAATATAAGAATTCAGCGAAATTCTATCACATTTGTTCAATTTACGTCGCTCCTATTTCAGATAGCTTATTGGGCTTAGGGGCATCTCAAAGCGCATGAAATGGCGAGTGAAATGCACTATTAAACTTCTAGGCTAGGGCGAACAGAGACCCGATTAGATCATTTTACATTTTGGTTAATAAAAGTATTCAGCGAAATTCTATCACATTTGTTCAATTTACGTCGCTCCTATTTCAGATAGCATATTGGGCTAAGCGGCATCTCAAAGCGCATGAAATGACGAGTGAAATGCACTATTAAGCTTCTAGGGTGGGGCGAACAGAGACCCGATTAGATCATTTTACATTAAGGTAAATATAAGAATTCACGGAAATTCTATCACATTTGTTCAATTTACGTCGCTCCTATTTCAGATAGCGTACTGGGCTAGGCGGCATCTAAAAGCGCATGAAATAGCGAGTATAATGCACTATTAAACTTCTAGGATATCGCAAACAGAGACCCGATTAGATCATTTTATATTATGGTTAATTTAAGAATTCAGCGAAATTCTATCACATTTGTTCAATTTACGTCGCTCCTATTTCAGATAGCATACTGGGCTAGGCGGCATCTTAAAGCGCGTGGAGTGGCGAGTAAAACGCGCTATTAAACTTCTAGGATAAGGCAAACAGAGACCCGATTAGATCATTTTATATTACGCTTAATATGAGAATGCAGCGTAATTCCAGCACATTTGTTCAACTTACGTCGCTCCTATTTCAGATAGCGTACTGGGCTAGGCAGCATCTCAAAGCGCATGAAATGGCTAGTGAAATGCACTATTAGACTTCTATGGTAGGGCGAACAGAGGCCCGATTAGATCATTTTATATTATGGTTAATTTAACAATTCTGCGAAATTCTATCACATTTGTTCAATTTACGTCGTTCCTATTTCAGATAGCATACTGGGCTGGGCGGCATCTTAAAGCGCGTGGAATGGCGAGTAAAACGCACTATTAAACTTCTAGGCTAGGGCGAACAGAGACCCGAGCAGATCATTTTACATTATGGTTAATAAAAGAATTCAGCGTAATTCTATCACATTTGTTCAACTTACGTCGCTCCTATTTCAGATAGCGTATTGGGATAAGCGGCATCTCAAAGCGCATGAAATGGCGAGTGAAATGCACTATTAAACTTCTAGGCTAGGGCGAACAGAGACCCGATTAGATCATTTTACATTTTGGTTAATAAAAGTATTCAGCGAAATTCTATCACATTTGTTCAATTTACGTCGCTCCTATTCCAGACAGCGTATTGGGCTAAGCGGCATCTCAAAGCGCATGAAAGGGCAAGTAAAATGCGCTATCAAACTTCTAGGATAAGGCAAACAGAGACCCGATTAGATAATTTTATATTACGGTTAATATAAGAATTCAGCGTAATTCTATCACATTTGTTTAAGTTACGTCGCTCCTATTTCAGATAGCGTACTGGGCTAGGCGGCATCTTAAAGCGCGTGGAATGGCGAGTAAAATGCACTACTAATCTTCTATGATAGGGCAATCAGAGACCCGATTAGATCATTTTATATTTTGATTAATATAAGATTTCAGGGAAATTCTATCACATTTGTTCAATTTACGTCGCTCCTATTTCAGATAGCGTATTGGGCTAAGCGGGATCTCAAAGCGCATGAAATGGCGACTAAAATGCACTATTAAACTTCTAGGGTAGGGCAAACAGAGACACGATTAGATCATTTTATATTATGGTTAATTTAAGAATTCAACAAAATTCTATCACATTTGTTCAACTTACGTCGCTCCTATTTCAGATAGCGTACTGGGCTAGGCGGCATCTTAAAGCGCGTGGAATGGCGAGTAAAATGCACTATTAAACTTCTGGGGTAGGGCAATCAGAGACCCGATTAGATCATTTTATATTATGGTTAATTTAACAATTCTGCGAAATTCTATCACATTTGTTCAATTTACGTCGTTCCTATTTCAGATAGCATACTGGGCTGGGCGGCATCTTAAAGCGCGTGGAATGGCGCGTAAAACGCACTATTAAACTTCTAGGGTAGGGCGAGCAAAGACCCGATTAGATCATTTTACATTAAGGTTAATATAAGAATTCAGGGAAATTCTATCACATTTGTTGAACATACGTCGCTCATATTTCAGATAGTGTACTGGGCTAAGCGGCATCTTAAAGTGCGTGGAAGCGCGAGTAAAATGCACTACTAAACTTCTATGATAGAGCAATCAGAGTCCCGTTTAGATCATTTTATATTTTGTTTAATATAAGATTTCAGGGAAATTCTATCACATTTGTTCAATTTACGTCGCTCCTATGTCATATAGTGTATTGGGCTAAGCGGCATCTCAAAGCGCATGAAATGGCGAGAGAAATGCCCTATTAAACTTCTTGGGTAGGGCGAACAGAGAGCCGATTACATCATTTTATGTTATGGTTAATTTAAGAATTCGGCGAAATTCTATCACATTTGTTCAATTTACGTCGCTCCTATTTCAGATAGCGCATTGGGCTAAGCGGCATCTCAAAGCGCATGAAATGGCGAGTAAAATGCACTATTAAACTTCTAGGGTAGGGCAAACAGCGACCCGATTAGATCATTTTATATTATGGTTAATTTAAGAATTCAGCAAAATTCTATCACATTTGTTCAATGTACGTCGCTCCTATTTCGGATAGCGTACTGGGCTAGGCGGCACCCTAAAGCGCGTGGAGTGGCGAGTAAAATGCACTATTAATCTTCTATGATAGGGCAATCAGAGACCCGATTAGATCATTTTATATTTTGGTTAATATAAGAATTCAGCGAAATTCTATCACAATTGTTCTATATACATCGCTCGTATTTCAGATAGCTTATTGTGCTTAGCGGCATCTCAAAGCGCATGAAATGGCGAGTGAAATGCACTATTAAACTTCTAGGGTAGGGCAAACAGAGACCCGATTAGATCATTTTATATTTTGGTTAATATAAGAATTCAGCGAAATTCTATCACACTTGTTCAATTTACGTCGCTCATATTTCAGATAGCGTATTGCACTAAGCGGCATATCAAAGCGCATGAAATGGCGAGTAAAATGCACTATTAAACTTCTAGAGTAGGGCCAACAGAGACCCGATTAAATCATTTTATATTATAGTTAATTTAAGAATTCAGCGAAATTCTATCACATTTGTTCAATTTACGTCGCTCCTATTTCAGATAGCGTATTGGGCAAAGCGGCATCTCAAAGCGCATGAAATGGCGAGTAAGGTGCAATACTAAACTTCTAGGATAAGGCAAACAGAGACCCGATTAGATCATTTTATATTTTGGTTAATATAAGAATTCAGCGATATTCTATCACATTTGTTCAATTTACGTCGCTCATATTTCAGATAGCGTATTGGGCTAAGCGGCATCTCAAAGCGCATGAAATGGCGAGTAAAATGCACTATTAAACTTCTAGGGTAGGGCAATCAGTGACCCGATAAGATCATCTTATATTATAGTTAATTTAAGAATTCAGCGAAATTCTATCACATTTATTCAATTTACGTCGCTCCTATTTCAAATAGCGTATTGGGCTAAGCGGCATCTCAAAGCGCATGAAATGGCGTGTAAAATGCAATACTAAACTTCCAGGATAAGGCAAACAGAGACCCGATTAGATCATTTTATATTATAGTTAATTTAAGAATTCAGCGAAATTCTATCACATTTGTTCAATTTACGTCGCTCCTATTTCGGATAGCGTATTGGGCTAAGCGGTATCTCAAAGCGCATGAAATGGCGAGTAGAATGCAATACTAAACTTCTAGGATAAGGCAAACAGAGACCCGATTAGATCATTTTATATTACGGTTAATATAAGAATTCAGCGTAATTCTATCACATTTGTTCAACTTACGTCGCTCCTAATTTAGATAGCGTACTGGGCTAGGCGGCATCTTAAAGCGCGTGGAATGGCGAGTAAAATGCACTGCTAAACTTCTATGATAGGGTAATCAGAGACCCGATTAGATCATTGTATATTTTGTTTAATATAAGATTTCAGGGACATTCTATCAAATTTGTTCAATTTACGTCGCTCCTATTTCAGATAGGGTACTGGGCTAGGCGGCATCTCAAAACGCACGAAATGGCGAACAAAGTGCACTATTAAACTTCTAGGCTAGGGCGAACAGAGACCAGATTAGATCATTTTATATTTTGGTTAATATAAGAATTCTGCGAAATTCTATCACATTTGTTCAATTTACGTCTCTCCTATTTCAGACAGCTTATTGGGCTAAGCGGCATCTCAAAACGCATGAAATGGCGAACAAAGTGCACTATTTAACTTCTAGGCTAGGGCGAACAGAGACCAGATTAGATCATTTTATATTTTGGTTAATATAAGAATTCTGCGAAATTCTATCCCATTTGTTCAACTTACGTGGCTCCTATTTCAGATATCGTACTGGGCTAGGCGGCATCTTAAAGCGCGTGGAATGGCGAGTAAAATGCACTATTAAACTTCTAGGCTAGGGCGAACAGAGACCCGAGCAAATCATTTTACATTATGGTTAATAAAAGAATTCAGCGTAATTCTATCACATTTGTTCAACTTACGTCGCTCCTATTTCAGATAGCGTATTGGGATAAGCGGCATCTCAAAGCGCATGAAATGGCGAGTGAAACGCACTATTAGACTTCTATGGTAGGGCTAACAGAGACCCGATTGCATCATTTTACATTAAGGTTAATATAAGAATTCACGGGAATTCTATCACATTTGTACAATTTACGTCGCTCCTATTCCAGACAGCGTATTGGGCTAAGCGGCATCTCAAAGCGCATGAAATGGCAAGTAAAATGCGCTGTCAAACTTCTAGGATAAGGCAAACAGAGACCCGATTAGATAATTTTATATTACGGTTAATATAAGAATTCAGCGTAATTCTATCACATTTGTTCAAGTTACGTCGCTCCTATTTCAGATAGCGTACTGGGCTAGGCGGCATCTTAAAGCGCGTGGAATGGCGAGTAAAATGCACTACTAATCTTCTATGATAGGGCAATCAGAGACCCGATTAGATCATTTTATATTTTGATTAATATAAGATTTCAGGGAAATTCTATCACATTTGTTCAATTTACGTCGCTCCTATTTCAGATAGCGTATTGGGCTAAGCGGGACCTCAAAGCGCATGAAATGGCGACCAAAATGCACTATTAAACTTCTAGGGTAGGGCAAACAGAGACCCGATTAGATCATTTTATATTATGGTTAACTTAAGAATTCAACAAAATTCTATCTCATTTGTTCAACTTACGTCGCTCCTATTTCAGATAGCGTACTGGGCTAGGCGGCATCTTAAAGCGCGTGGAATGGCGAGTAAAATGCATTACTAAACTTCTATGATAGGGCAATCAGAGACCCGATTAGATCATTTTATATTTTGGTTAATATAAGAATTCAGCGAAATTCTATCACATTTGTTCAATTTACGGCGCTCCTATTTCAGATGGCTTATTGGGCTAAGCGGCATCGCAAAGCGCATGAAATGACGAGTGAAATGCACTATTAAACTTCTAGGGTAGGGCAAACAGAGACCCGATTAGATCATTTTATATTATGGTTAATTTAAGAATTCAGCGAAATCCTATCACATTTGTTCAATTCACGTCGCTCCTATTTCAGATAGCGTATTGGGCTAAGCGGCATCTCAAAGCGCAAGAAATGGCGAGTAAAATGCACTATTAAACTTCTAGGGTAGGGCACACAGAGACCCGATTAGGTCATTTTATATTATGGTTAATATAAGAATTCAGCGAAATCCTATCACATTTGTTCAATTTACGTCGCTCCTATTTCAGATAGCGTATTGGGCTAAGCGGCATCTGAAAGCGCATGAAATGGCGAGTGAAATGCACTATTAAACTTCTAGGGTAGGGCAAACAGAGTCCCGATTAGATCATTTTATATTATGGTTAATTTAAGAATTCAGCAAAATTCTATCACATTTGTTCAACATACGTCGCTCCTATTTCAGATATCGTACTAGGCTAGGCGGCATCTTAAAGCGCGTGGAATGGCGAGTAAAATGCACTACTAAACTTCTATGATAGGGCAATCAGAGACCAGATTAGATCATTTTATATTTTGTTTAATATAAGATTTCGGGGAAATTGTATCACATTTGTTCAATTTACGTCGCTCCTATTTCAGAAAGCGTATTGGGCTAAGCGGCATCTCAAAACGCATGAAATGGCGAACAAAGTGCACTATTAAACTTCTAGGGTAGGGCAAACAGAGACCCGATTAGATCATTTTATATTATGGTTAATAAAAGAATTCAGCGTAATTCTATCACATTTGTTCAACTTACGTCGCTCCTATTTCAGATAGCGTATTGGGATAAGCGGCATCTCAAAGCGCATGAAATGGCGAGTGAAACGCACTATTAGACTTCTATGGTAGGGCTAACAGAGACCCGATTGCATCATTTTACATTAAGGTTAATATAAGAATTCACGGGAATTCTATCACATTTGTTCAATTTACGTCGCTCCTATTCCAGACAGCTTATTGGGCTAAGCGGCATCTCAAAACGCATGAAATGGCGAACAAAGTGCACTATTTAGCTTCTAGGCTAGGGCGAACAGAGACCAGATTAGATCATTTTATATTTTGGTTAATATAAGAATTCTGCGAAATTCTATCCCATTTATTCAACTTACGTCGCTCCTATTTCAGATATCGTACTGGGCTAGGCGGCATCTTAAAGCGCGTGGAATGGCGAGTAAAATGCACTACTAAACTTCTATGATAGGGCAATCAGAGACCCGATTAGATCATTTTATATTTTGTTTAATATAAGATTTCAGGGAAATTGTATCACATTTGTTCAATTTACGTCGCTCCTATTTCAGATAGCGTATTGGGATAAGCGGCCTCTCAAAGCGCATGAAATGGCGAGTGAAATGCACTATTAGACTTCTATGGTAGGGCGAACAGAGACCCGATAGGATCATTTTACATTAAGGTTAATACAAGAATTCACGGAAATTCTATCACATTTGTTCAATTTACGTCGCTCCTATTTCAGATAGCGTATTGGGCTAAGCGGCCTCTCAAAGCGCATGAAATGGCGAGTGAAATGCACTATTAGTCTTCTATGGTAGGGCGAACAGAGACCCGATAGGATCATTTTACATTTTGGTTAATAAAAGAATTCAGCGAAATTCTATCACATTTGTTCAATTTACGTCGCACCTATTCCAGATAGCGTATTCGGCTAAGCGGCATCTCAAAGCGCATGAAATGGCGAATAAAATGCACTATTAAACTTCTAGGCTAGGGCGAACAGAGACCCGATCAGTTCATTTCATATTATGGTTAATTTAAGAATTCAGCAAAATTCTATCACATTTGTTCAATTTACGTCGTTACTATTTCAGATAGCGTACTGTGCTGGGCGGCATCTTAAAGCGCGTGGAATGGCGAGTGAAATGCACTATTAGACTTCTATGGTAGGGCGAACAGAGACCCGATTAGATCATTTTATATTATGGTTAATTTAAGAATTCAGCGAAATTCTATCACATTTGTTCAATTTACGTCGCTCCTATTTCAGATAGCATACTGCGCAAGGCGGCTTCTTAAAGCGCGTTGAATGGCGAGTAAAACGCGCTAGTAAACGTCTAGGATAAGGCAAACAGAGACCTGATTAGATCATTTTATATTACGGTTAATATAAGAATGCAGCGTAATTCCAGCACATTTGTTCAACTTACGTCGCTCCTATTTCAGATAGCGTACTGGGCTAGGCTGCATCTCAAAGCGCATGAGATGGCGAGTGATATGCACTATTAGACTTCTATGGTAGGGCGAACAGAGGCCCGTTTAGATCATTTTACATTAAGGTTAATATAAGTATTCACGGAAATTCTATCACATTTGTTCAATTTACGTCGCTCCTATTTCAGATAGGGTACTGGGCTAGGCGGCATCTCAAAGCGCATGAAATGGCGACTAAAATGCACTATTAAACTTCTAGGCTAGGGCGAACAGAGACCCGGTTAGATCATTTTACATTTTGGTTAATAAAAGAATTCAGCGAAATTCCATCACATTTGTTCAATTTACGTCGCTCCTATTTCAGATAGCATATTGGGCTAAGCGGCATCTCAAAGCGCATGAAATGACGAGTGAAATGCACTATTAAAATTCTATGATAGGGCAATCAGAGACCCGATTAGATCATTTTATATTACGGTTAATTTAAGAATTCAGCAAAATTCTATCACATTTGTTCAATTTACGTCGCTCCTATTTCAGATAGCGTACTGGGCTAGGCGGCATCTCAAAGCGCATGAAATGACGAGTGAAATGCAATATTAAACTTCTATGACAGGGCAATCAGAGACCCGATTAGATCATTTTATATTTTGTTTAATATAAGATTTCAGGGAAATTTTATCACATTTGTTCAATTTACGTCGCTCCTATTTCACATAGCGTACTGGGCTAGGCGGCATCTTAAAGCGCGTGGAATGTCAAGTAAACTGCACTATTAAATTTCTAATATAGGGCAATCAGAGACCCGATTAGATCATTTTATATTTTGGTTAACATAAGAATTCAGCGAAATTCTATCACATTTGTTCAATTTACGTCGCTCCTATTACAGATAGCTTATTGGGCTTAGCGGCATCACAAAGCGCATGAAATGACGAGTGAAATGCACTATTAAACTTCGATGATAGGGCAATCAGAGACCCGATTAGATCATTTTATATTTTGGTTAATATAAGAGTTCAGCGAAATTCTATCACATTTGATCAATTTACGTCGCTCCTATTTCAGATAGCTTATTGGGCTTCGCGGCATCTCAAAGCGCATGAAGTGGCGAATAAAGTGCACTATTAAACTTATAGGCTACGGCGAACAGAGACCCGATCAGATCATTTTACATTATGGTTAATAAAAAAATTCAGCGAAATTCTATCACATTTGTTCAACTTCTGTCGCTCCTATTTCAGATAGCGTATTGGGCTAAGCGGCATCTCAAAGCGCATGAAATGGCGAGTAAAATGCACTATTAAACTTCTAGGGTAGGTCAGACAGAGTCCCGATGAGATCATTTTATATTATGGTTAATTTAAGAATTCAGCGAAATTCTATCACATTTGTTCAATTTACGTCGCTCCTATTTCAGATAGCATACTGGGCTAGGCGGCATCTTAAAGCGCGTGGAATGGCGAGTAAAATGCACTACTAAACTTCTACGATAGGGCAATCAGAGACCCGCTTAGATCATTTTATACTTTGGTTAATATAAGAATTCAGCGAAATTCTATCACATTTGTTCAATTTACGTCGCTCCTATTTCAGATAGCTTATTGGGCTTAGGGTCATCTCAAAGCGCATGAAATGGCGAGTGAAATGCACTATTAAACTTCTAGGCTAGGGCGAACAGAGACCCGATTAGATCATTTTACATTTTGGTTAATAAAAGAATTCAGCGAAATTCTATCACATTTGTTCAATTTACGTCGCTCCTATTTCAGATAGCATATTGGGCTAAGCGGCATCTCAAAGCGCATGAAATAACGAGTGAAATGCACTATTAAGCTTCTAGGGTGGGGCGAACAGAGACCCGATTAGATCATTTTACATTAAGGTAAATATAAGAATTCACGGAAATTCTATCACATTTGTTCAATTTACGTCGCTCCTATTTCAGATAGCGTACTGGGCTAGGCGGCATCTACAAGCGCATGAAATGGCGAGTATAATGCACTATTAAACTTCTAGGATAACGCAAACAGAGACCCGATTAGATCATTTTATATTATGGTTAATTTAAGAATTCAGCGAAATTCTATCACATTTGTTCAACTTTCGTTGCTCCTATTTCAGATAGCGTATTGGGTTAAGCGGCATCTCAAAGCGCATGATATGGCGAGTAAAATGCACTATTAAACTTCTAGGGTAGGGCAAACAGAGACCCGATTAGATCATTTTATATTATGGTTAATTTAAGAATTCAGCAAAATTCTATCTCATTTGTTCAATTTACGTCGCTCCTATTTCGGATAGCGTACTGGGCTAGGCGGCATCCTAAAGCGCGTGGAGTGGCGAGTAAAATGCACTATTAATCTTCTATGATAGGGCAATCAGAGAACAGACTAGATCATTTTATACTTTGGTTAATATAAGAATTCAGCGAAATTCTATAACATTTGTTCAATTTACGTCACTCCTATTTCAGATAGCGTATTGGGCTAAGCGGCATCTCAAAGCGCATGAAATGACGAGTGAAATGCACTATTAAACTTCTAGGGTAGGGCAAACAGAGACCGGATCAGATCAGTTTATATTTTGGTTAATATAAGAATTCAGCGAAATTCTATCACATTTGTTCTATTTACGTCGCTCCTATTTCAGATAGCATACTGGGCTAGGTGGCATCTTAAAGCGCGTGGAATGGCGAGTAAAATGCACGATTAAACTTCTAGGGTAGGGCAAACAGAGACCCGATCAGATCAGTTTATATTCTGGTTAATATAAGAATTCAGCGAAATTCTATCACATTTGTTCAATTTACGTCGCTCCTATTTCAGACAGCTTATTGGGCTTAGCGGCATCTCAAAGCGCATGAAATGGCGAACAAAATGCACTATTAAACTTCAAGGCTAGGGCGAACAGAGACCAGATTAGATCATTTTATATTTTGGTTAATATAAGAATTCTGCGAAATTCTATCACATTTGTTCAACTACGTCGCTCCTATTTCAGATAGCGTACTGGGCTAGGCGGCATCTTAAAGCGCGTGGAATGGCGAGTAAAATGCACTACTGAACTTCTATGATAGGGCAATCAGAGACCCGATTAGATCATTTTATATTTTGGTTAATATAAGAATTCAGCGAAATTCTATCACATTTGTTCAATTTACGTCGCTCCAATTACAGATAACTTGTGCTTAGCGGCATCTCAAAGCGCATGAAGTGACGAGTGAAGTGCACTATTAAACTTCTAGGGTAGTGCAAACAGAGACCCGATTAGATCATTTTACATTATGGTTAATTTAAGAATTGAGCGAAATTCTATCACATTCGTTCAATTTACGTCGCTCCTATTTCAGATAGCGTATTGGGCAAAGCGGCATCTCAAAGCGCATGAAATGACGAGTAAAATGCACTATTAAACTTCTAGGGTAGGGCAAGCAGAGACTCGATTAGATCATTTTATATTATGGTTAATTTAAGAATTCAGCAAAATTCTATCACATTCGTTCAATTTAGGTCGCTCCTATTTCAGATAGCGTATTGGGCTAAGCGGCATCTCAAAGAGCATGAAATGGCGAGTGAAATGCTCTATAAGACTTCTATGGTAGGGCGAACAGAGACCCGATTGGATCATTTTACATTGAGGTTAATATAAGAATTCACGGAAATTCTATCACATTTGTTCAATTTACTTCGCTCCTGTTTCAGATAGCATATTGGGCTATGCGGCATCTCAAAGCGCATGAAATGACGAGTGAAATGCACTATTAAACTTCTAGGGTAGGGCAAACAGAGACCCGATTAGATCAATTTATATTATGGTTAATTTAAGAATTCAGCAAAATTCTATCACATTTTTTCAATTTACGTCGTTCGTATTTCAGCTAGCGTACTGGGCTAGGCGGCATCTTAAAACGCGAAGAATGGCGAGTAAAATGCACTACTAAACTTCTATGATAGGGCATTCAGAGACCCGATTAGATCATTTTATATTTTGGTTAATTTAAGAATTCAGCGAAATTCTATCACATTTGTTCAATTTACGTCGCTCCTATTTCAGATAGTGTACTGGGCTAGGCGGCATCTTAATGCGCGTGGAAGGGCGTGTAAAATGCACTACTAAACTTCTATGTGAGGGCAATCAGAATCCCGTTTAGATCATTTTATATTTTGTTTAATATAAGAATTCAGCGAAATTCTACGACATTTGTTCAATTTACGGCGCTCCTATTTCAGATGGCTTATTGGCCTAAGCGGCATCGCAAAGCGCATGAAATGGCGAGTATAATGCACTATTAAAATTCTATGATAGGGCAATCAGAGACCCGATTAGATCATTTTATATTTTGGTTAATATAAGATTTCAGGGAAATTCTATCACATTTGTTCAATTTACGTCGCTCCTATTTCAGAAAGCGTATTGGGCTAAGCGGCATCTCAAAACGCTTGAAATGGCGAACAAAGTGCACTATTAAACTTCTAGGCTAGGGCGAACAGAGACCAGATTAGATCATTTTATATTTTGGTTAATATAAGAATTCTGCGAAATTCTATCACATTTGTTCAACTTACGTCGCTCCTATTTCAGATATCGTACTGGGCTAGGCGGCATCTTAAAGCGCGTGGAATGGCGAGTAAAATGCACTACTAAACTTCTATGATAGGGCAATCAGAGACCCAATTAGATCATTTTATATTTTGTTTAATATAAGATTTCAGGGAAATTGTATCACATTTGTTCAATTTACGTCGCTCCTATTTCAGATAGCGTATTGGGCTAAGCGGCCTCTCAAAGCGCATCAAATGGCGAGTGAAATGCACTATTAGACTTCTATGGTAGGGCGAACAGAGACCCGATAGGATCATTTTACATTAAGGTTAATATAAGAATTCACGGAAATTCTATCACATTTGTTCAATTTACGTCGCTCCTATTTCAGATAGCGTATTGGGCTAAGCGGCATCTCAAAGCGCATGAAATGGTGAGTAAAATGCACTATTAAACTTCTAGGCTAGGTCGAACAGAGACCCGATTAGATCATTTTACATTATGGTTAATAAAAGAATTCAGCGAAATTCTATCACATTTGTTCAACTTACGTCGCTCCTATTTCAAATAGCGTATTGGGCTAAGCGGCATCTCAAAGCGCATGAAATGGCGAGCAAAATGCACTATTAAACTTCTAGGGTAGGGCAAGCAGAGACTCGATTAGATCATTTTATATTATGGTTAATTTAAGAATTCAGCGAAATTCTATCACATTCGTTCAATTTACGTCGCTCCAATTTCAGATAGCGTATTGGGCATAGCGGCATCTCAAAGCGCATGAAATGACGAGTGAAATGCACTATAAGACTTCTATGGTAGGGCGAACAGAGACCCGATTAGATCATTTTACATTGAGGTTAATATAAGAATTCACGGAAATTCTATCACATTTGTTCAATTTACGTCGCTCCTGTTTCAGATAGCATATTGGGCTATGCGGCATCTCAAAGCGCATGAAATGGCGAGTAAAATGCACTGATAAACTTCTAGGGTAGGGCAAACAGAGACCCGATTACATCATTTTATATTATGGTTAATTTAAGAATTCAGCGAAATTCTATCACATTTGTTCAATTTATGTCGCTCCTATTTCAGATAGCGTATTGGGCTAAGCGGCATCTCGAAACGCATGAAATGGCGAGTATAATGCACTATTAAACTTCTAGGATAAGGCAAACAGAGACCCGATTAGATCATTTTATATTACGGTTAATATAAGAACGCAGAGTAATTCTATCACATTTGTTCAAGTTACGTCGCTCATATTTCAGATAGCGTACTGAGCTAGGCGGCATATTAAAGCGCGTGGAATGGCGAGTATAATGCACTACTAATCTTCTATGATAGGGCAATTAGAGACCCGATTAGATCATTTTATATTTTGTTTAATATAAGATTTCAGGGAAATTCTATCACATTTGTTCAATTTACGTCGCTCCTATTTCAGATAGCGTTTCGGGCGAAGCGGTATCTCAAAGCGCATGAAATGAGGAGTAAAATGCACTATTAAACTTCTAGGGTAGGGCAAGCAGAGACTCGACTAGATCATTTTATATTATGGTTAATTTAAGAATTCAGCAAAATTCTATCACATTCGTTCAATTTAGGTCGCTCCTATTTCAGATAGCGTATTGGGCTAAGCGGCATCTCAAAGCGCATGAAATGGCGAGTGAAATGCACTATAAGACTTCTATGGTAGGGCGAACAGAGACCCGATTAGATCATTTTACATTGAGGTTAATATAAGAATTCACGGAAATTCTATCACATTTGTTCAATTTACGTCGCTCCTGTTTCAGATAGCGTATTGGGCTATGCGGCATCTCAAAGCGCATGAAATGGCGAGTAAAATGCACTGTTAAACTTCTAGGGTAGGGCAAACAGAGACCCGATTAGATCATTTTATATTATGGTTAATTTAAGGATTCAGCGAAATTCTATCACATTTGTTCAATTTATGTCGCTCCTATTTCAGATAGCGTATTGGGCTAAGCGGCATCCCGAAGCGCATGAAATGGCGAGTATAATGCACTATTAAACTTCTAGGATAAGGCAAACAGAGACCCGATTAGATCATTTTATATTACGGTTAATATAAGAATGCAGCGTAATTCTATCACATTTGTTCAAGTTACGTCGCTCATATTTCAGATAGCGTACTGGGCTAGGCGGCATCTTAAAGCGCGTGGAATGGCGAGTATAATGCACTACTAATCTTCTATGATAGGGCAATCAGAGACCCGATTAGATCATTTTACATTTTGTTTAATATAAGATTTCAGGGAAATTCTATCGCATTTGTTCAATTTGCGTCGCTCCTATTTCAGATAGCGTATTCGGCTAAGCGGCATCTCAAAGCGCATGAAATGGCGAATAAAATGCACTCTTAAACTTCTAGGCTAGGGCGAACAGAGACCCGACCAGATCATTTTACATTATCGTTAATAAAAGAATTCGGCGAAATTCTATCACGTTTGTTCAACTTACGTCGCTCCTATTTCAGATAGCGTATTGGGCTAAGCGGTATCTCAAAGCGCATGAAATGGCGAGTAAAATGCACTATTAAACTTCTAGGATAAGGCAAACAGAGACCCGATTATATCATTTTATATTACGGTTATTACTAGAATTCACCGTAATTCTATCACATTTGTTCAACTTACGTCGCTCCTATTTCAGATAGCGTACTGGGATAGGCGGCATCTTAAAGCGCGTGGAATGGCGAGGAAAATGCACTATTAAACTTCTGGGGTAGGGCAATCAGAGACCCGATTAGATCATTTTATATTATGGTTAATTTAACAATTCTGCGAAATTCTATCACATTTGTTCAATTTACGTCGTTCCTATTTCAGATAGCACACTGGGCTGGGCGGCATCTTAAAGCGCGTAGAATGGCGAGTAAAACGCACTATTAAACTTCTAGGGTAGGGCGAACAAAGACCCGATTAGATCATTTTACAGTAAGGTTAATATAAGAATTCAGGGAAATTCAATCACATTTGTTCAACATACGTCGCTCATATTTCAGATAGTGTACTGGGCTAAGCGGCATCTTAAAGTGCGTGGAAGTGCGAGTAAAATGCACTACTAAACTTCTATGATAGAGCAATCAGAGTCCCGTTTAGATCATTTTATATTTTGTTTAATATAAGATTTCAGGGAAATTCTATCACATTTGTTCAATTTACGTTGCTCCTATGTCAGTTAGCGTATTGGGCTAAGCGGCATCTAAAAGCGCATGAAATGACGAGAGAAATGCCCTATTAAACTTCTTGGGTAGGGCGAACAGAGACCCGATTACATCATTTTATGTTATGGTTAATTTAAGAGTTCGGCAAAATTCTATCACATTTGTTCAATTTACGTCGTTCCTATTTCAGATAGCATATTGGGCTGGGCGGCATCTTAAAGCGCGTGGAATGGCGAGTAAAACGCACTATTAAACTTCTAGGGTAGGGTGAACAAAGACCCGATTAGATCATTTTACATTAAGGTTAATATGAGAATTCAGGGAAATTCTATCACATTTGTTCAACATACGTCGCTCATATTTCAGATAGTGTACTGGGCTAAGCGGCATCTTAAAGTGCGTGGAAGCGCGAGTAAAATGCACTACTAAACTTCTATGATAGAGCAATCAGAGTCCCGTTTAGATCATTTTATATTTTGTTTAATATAAGATTTCAGGGAAATTCTATCACATTTGTTCAATTTACGTCGCTCCTATGTCATATAGCGTATTGGGCTAAGCGGCATCTCAAAGCGCATGAAATGACGAGAGAAATGCCCTATTAAGCTTCTTGGGTAGGGCGAACAGAGAGCCGATTACATCATTTTATATTATTGTTAATTTAAGAATTCGGCAAAATTCTATCACATTTGTTCAGTTTACGTCGCTCCTATTTCAGATAGCGTATTGGGCTAAGCGGCATCTCAAAGCGCATGAAATGGCGAGTACAATGCACTACTAAAGTTCTATGATAGAGCAATCAGAGTCCCGTTTAGATCATTTTATATTTTGTTTAATATAAGATTTCAGGGAAATTCTATCACATTTGTTCAATTTACGTCGCTCCTATTTCAGGTAGCGTATTGGGCTAAGCGGCATCTCAAAGCACATGAAATGACGAGAGAAATGCACTATTAAACTTCTTGGGTAGGGCGAACAGAGAGCCGATTACATCATTTCATATTATTGTTAATTTAAGAATTCGGCAAAATTCTATCACATTTGTTCAATTTACGTCGCTCCTATTTCAGATAGCGTATTGGGCTAAGCGGCATCTCAAAGCGCATGAAATGGCGAGTAAAATGCACTATTAAACTTCTGGGGTAGGGCAATCAGAGACACGATTAGATCATTTTATATTATGGTTAATTTAACAATTCTGCGAAATTCTATCACATTTGTTCAATTTACGTCGTTCCTATTTCAGATAGCATACTGGGCTCGGCGGCATCTTAAAGCGTGTGGAATGGCGAGTAAAACGCACTATTAAACTTCTAGGGTAGGGCGAACAAAGACCCGATTAGATCATTTTACATTAAGGTTAATATAAGAATTCAGGGAAATTCTATCACATTTGTTCAACATACGTCGCTCATATTTCAGATAGTGTACTGGGCTAAGCGGCATCTTAAAGTGCGTGGAAGCGCGAGTAAAATGCACTACTAAACTTCTATGATAGAGCAATCAGAGTCCCGTTTAGATCATTTTATATTTTGTTTAATATAAGATTTCAGGGAAATTCTATCACATTTGTTCAATTTACGTCGCTCCTATGTCATATAGCGTATTGGGCTGAGCGGCATCTCAAAGCGCATGAAATGACGAGAGAAATGCCCTATTAAACTTCTTGGGTAGGGCGAACAGAGAGCCGATTACATCATTTCATATTATTGTTAATTTAAGAATTCGGCAAAATTCTATCACATTTGTTCAATTTACGTCGCTCCTATTTCAGATAGCGTATTGAGCTAAGCGGCATCTCAAAGCGCATGAAATGGCGAGTAAAATGCACTATTAAACTTCTTGGGTAGGGCAAACAGACACCCGATAAGATCATTTTATATTATGGTTAATTTAAGAATTCAGCAAAATTCTATCACATTTGTTCAATTTACGTCGTTCCTATTTCAGATAGCGTACTGGGCTAGGCGGCATCTTAAAGCGCGTGGAACGGCGAGTAAAATGCACTATTAAACTTCTATGATAGGGCAATCAGAGACCCGATTAGATCATTTCATATTATGGTTAATATAAGAATTCAGCGTAATTCTATCACATTTGTTCAACTTACCTCGCTCCTATTTCAGATAGCGTACCGGGCTAGGCGGCATCTCAAAGCGCAAGAAATGGCGAGTAAAATGCACTATTAAACTTCTTGGGTAGGGCAAACAGACACCCGATAAGATCATTTTATATTATGGTTAATTCAAGAATTCAGCGAAACTCTATCACATTTGTTCAATTTACGTCGCTCCTATTTCAGATAGCGTATTGCGCTAAGCGGCATCTCAATGCGCATGAAATGGCGAGTAAAATTCACTATTATACTTTTATGATAGGGCTATCAGAGACCCGATTAGATCATTTTATATTTTGGTTAATACAAGAATTCAGCGAAATTCTATCACATTCGTTCAATTTACGTCGCTGATATTTCAGATAGCGTATTGGGCTAAGCGGCATCTCAAAGCGCAAGAAATGGCGAGTAAAATGCACTATTAAACTTCTAGGGTAGGGCAAACAGACACCCAATAAGATCATTTTATATTATGGTTAATTCAAGAATTCAGCGAAACTCTATCACATTTGTTCAATTTACGTCGCTCCTATTTCAGATAGCGTACTGGGCTAGGCTGCATCTTAAAGCGCATGAAATGACGAGTGAAATGCACTATTAAACTTCTATGATAGGGCAATCAGAGACCCGATTAGATCATTTTATATTTTGTTTAATATAAGATTTCAGGGAAATTTTATCACATTTGTTCAATTTACGTCGCTGCTATTTCAGATAGCGTATTGGGCTAAGCGGCATCTCAAAGCGCATGAAATGGCGAGTGAAATGCACTATTAGACTTCTATGGTAGGGCGAACAGAGACCCGATAGGATCATTTTACATTTTGGTTAATAAAAGAATTCAGCGAAATTCTATCACATTTGTTCAATTTACGTCGCACCTATTCCAGATAGCGTATTCGGCTAAGCGGCATCTCAAAGCGCATGAAATGGCGAATAAAATGCACTATTAAACTTCTGGGCTAGGGCGAACAGAGACCCGATCAGTTCATTTCATATTATGGTTAATTTAAGAATTCAGCAAAATTCTATCACATTTGTTCAATTTACGTCGTTACTATTTCAGATAGCGTACTGGGCTGGGCGGCATCTTAAAGCGCGTGGAATGGCGAGTGAAATGCACTATTAGACTTCTATGGTAGGGCGAACAGAGACCCGATTAGATCATTTTATATTATGGTTAATTTAAGAATTCAGCAAAATTCTATCACATTTGTTCAATTTACGTCGCTCCTATTTCAGTTAGCGTATTCGGCTAAGCGGCATCTCAAAGCGCATGAAATGGCGAGTAAAATGCACTATTAAAGTTCTAGGGTAGGGCAAACAGAGTCCCGATAAGATCATTTTATATTATGGTTAATTTAAGAATTCAGCGAAATTCTATCATATTTGTTCAATTTACGTCGCTTCTATTTCAGATAGCGTACTGGGCTAGGCGGCATCTTAAAGCGCATGAAATGACGAGTGAAATGCAATATTAAACTTCTATGACAGGGCAATCAGAGACCCGATTAGATCATTTTATATTTTGTTTAATATAAGATTTCAGGGAAATTTTATCACATTTGTTCAATTTACGTCGCTCCTATTTCACATAGCGTACTGGGCTAGGCGGCAGCTTAAAGCGCGTGGAATGTCAAGTAAACTGCACTATTAAATTTCTAATATAGGGCAATCAGAGACCCGATTAGATCATTTTATATTTTGGTTAACATAAGAATTCAGCGAAATTCTATCACATTTGTTCAATTTACGTCGCTCCTATTACAGATAGCTTATTGGGCTTAGCGGCATCACAAAGCGCATGAAATGACGAGTGAAATGCACTATTAAACTTCTATGATAGGGCAATCAGAGACCCGATTAGATCATTTTATATTTTGGTTAATATAAGAGTTCAGCGAAATTCTATCACATTTGATCAATTTACGTCGCTCCTATTTCAGATAGCTTATTGGGCTTAGCGGCATCTCAAAGCGCATGAAGTGGCGAATAAAGTGCACTACTAAACTTCTAGGCTAGGGCGAACAGAGACCCGATCAGATCATTTTACATTATGGTTAATAAAAAAATTCAGCGAAATTCTATCACATTTGTTCAACTTCTGTCGCTCCTATTTCAGATAGCGTATTGGGCTAAGCGGCATCTCAAAGCGCATGAAATGGCGAGTAAAATGCACTATTAAACTTCTAGGGTAGGTCAGACAGAGTCCCGATGAGATCATTTTATATTATGGTTAATTTAAGAATTCAGCGAAATTCTATCACATTTGTTCAATTTACGTCGCTCCTATTTCAGATAGCATACTGTGCTAGGCGGTATCTTAAAGCGCGTGGAATGGCGAGTAAAATGCACTACGAAACTTCTACGATAGGGCAATCAGAGACCCGATTAGATCATTTTATATTTTGGTTAATATAAGAATTCAGCGAAATTCTATCACATTTGTTCAATTTACGTCGCTCCTATTTCAGATAGCTTATTGGGCTTAGGGGCATCTAAAAGCGCATGAAATGGCGAGTATAATGCACTATTAAACTTCTAGGATATCGCAAACAGAGACCCGATTAGATCATTTTATATTATGGTTAATTTAAGAATTCAGCGAAATTCTATCACATTTGTTCAATTTACGTCGCTCCTATTTCAGATAGCATACTGGGCTAGGCGGCATCTTAAAGCGCGTGGAGTGGCGAGTAAAACGCGCTATTAAACTTCTAGGATAAGGCAAACAGAGACCCGATTAGATCATTTTATATTACGCTTAATATGAGAATGCAGCGTAATTCCAGCACATTTGTTCAACTTACGTCGCTCCTATTTCAGATAGCGTACTGGGCTAGGCAGCATCTCAAAGCGCATGAAATGGCTAGTGAAATGCACTATTAGACTTCTATGGTAGGGCGAACAGAGGCCCGTTTAGGTCATATTACATTAAGGTTAATATAAGAATTCAGGGAAATTCTATCACATTTGTTCAACTTACGTCGCTCCTATTTCAGATAGCGTACTGGGCTAGGCGGCATCTTAAAGCGCGTGGAATGGCGAGTAAAATGCACTATTAAACTTCTGGGGTAGGGCAATCAGAGACCCGATTAGATCATTTTATATTATGGTTAATTTAACAATTCTGCGAAATTCTATCACATTTGTTCAATTTACGTCGTTCCTATTTCAGATAGCATACTGGGCTGGGAGGCATCTTAAAGCGCGTGGAATGGCGAGTAAAACGCACTATTAAACTTCTAGGCTAGGGCGAACCGAGACCCGAGCAGATCATTTTACATTATGGTTAATAAAAGAATTCAGCGTAATTCTATCACATTTGTTCAACTTACGTCGCTCCTATTTCAGATAGCGTATTGGGATAAGCGGCATCTCAAAGCGCATGAAATGGCGAGTGAAACGCACTATTAGACTTCTATGGTAGGGCTAACAGAGACCCGATTGCATCATTTTACATAAAGGTTAATATAAGAATTCAGGGGAATTCTATCACATTTGTTCAATTTACGTCGCTCCTATTCCAGACAGCGTATTGGGCTAAGCGGCATCTCAAAGCGCATGAAAGGGCAAGTAAAATGCGCTATCAAACTTCTAGGATAAGGCAAACAGAGACCCGATTAGATAATTTTATATTACGGTTAATATAAGAATTCAGCGTAATTCTATCACATTTGTTCAATTTACGGCGCTCCTATTTCAGATGGCTTATTGGCCTAAGCGGCATCGCAAAGCGCATGAAATGACGAGTGAAATGCACTATTAAGCTTCTAGGGTAGGGCAAACAGAGACCTGATTAGATCATTTTATATTTTGGTTAATATAAGAATTCAGCGAAATTCTATCACATTTGTTCAATTTACGTCGCTCATATTTCAGATAGCGTATTGGGCTAGGCGGCATCTCAAAGCGCATGAAATGACGAGTGAAATGCACTATTAAACTTCTAGGATAAGGCAAACAGAGACCCGATTAGATCATTTTATATTTTGCTTAATATAAGAATTCAGCGAAATTCTATCACATTTGTTCAATTTACGTCGCTCATATTTAAGATAGCCAACTGGGCCATGCGGCATCTTAAAGCGCGCGGAATGGCGAGTAAAATGCACTATTAAACTTCTATGCTAGGGCAATCAGAGACCCGATTAGATCATTTCATATTTTGGTTAATATGAGAATTCAGTGAAATTCTATCACATTTGTTTAATTTACGTCGCTCCTATTTCAGATAGCGTATTGGGCGAAGCGGCATCTCAAAGCGCATGAAATGGCGACTAAAATGCACTATTAAACTTCTAGGGTAGGGCAAGCAGAGACCCGATTAGATCATTTTATATTATGGTTAATTTAAGAATTCGGCGAAATTCTATCACATTTGTTCAATTTACGTCGCTCCTATTTCAGATAGCGCATTGGGCTAAGCGGCATCTCAAAGCGCATGAAATGGCGAGTAAAATGCACTATTAAACTTCTAGGGTAGGGCAAACAGCGACCCGATTAGATCATTTTATATTATGGTTAATTTAAGTTTTCAGCAAAATTCTATCACATTTGTTCAATGTTCGTCGCTCCTATTTCGGATAGCGTACTGGGCTAGGCGGCACCCTAAAGCGCGTGGAGTGGCGAGTAAAATGCACTATTAATCTTCTATGATAGGGCAATCAGAGACCCGATTAGATCATTTTATATTTTGGTTAATATAAGAATTCAGCGAAATTCTATCACAATTGTTCTATATACATCGCTCGTATTTCAGATAGCTTATTGTGCTTAGCGGCATCTCAAAGCGCATGAAATGACGAGTGAAATGCACTATTAAACTTCTAGGGTAGGGCAAACAGAGACCCGATTAGATCATTTTATATTTTGGTTAATATAAGAATTCAGCGAAATTCTATCACATTTGTTCAATTTACGTCGCTCATATTTCAGATAGCGTATTGCACTAAGCGGCATATCAAAGCGCATGAAATGGCGAGTAAAATGCACTATTAAACTTCTAGAGTAGGGCCAACAGACACCCGATTAAATCATTTTATATTATAGTTAATTTAAGAATTCAGCGAAATTCTATCACATTTGTTCAATTTACGTCGCTCCTATTTCAGATAGCGTATTGGGCAAAGCGGCATCTCAAAGCGCATGAAATGGCGAGTAAAGTGCAATACTAAACTTCTAGGATAAGGCAAACAGAGACCCGATTAGATCATTTTATATTTTGGTTAATATAAGAATTCAGCGAAATTCTATCACATTTGTTCAATTTACGTCGCTCATATTTCAGATAGCTTATTGGGCTAAGCGGCATCTCAAAGCGCATGAAATGGCGAGCAAAATGCACTATTAAACTTCTAGGGTAGGGCAATCAGTGACCCGATAAGATCATCTTATATTATAGTTAATTTAAGAATTCAGCGAAATTCTATCACATTTATTCAATTTACGTCGCTCCTATTTCAAATAGCGTATTGGGCTAAGCGGCATCTCAAAGCGCATGAAATGGCGAGTAAAATGCACTATTAAACTTCTAGGGTAAGGCAAACAGAGACCCGATTAGATCATTTTATATTACGGTTAATATAAGAATTCAGCGTAATTCTATCACATTTGAACAACTTACGTCGCTCCTATTTCAGATAGCGTACTGGGCTAGGCGGCATCTTAAATCGCGTGGAAGGGCGAGTAAAATGCACTACTAAACTTCTATGATAGGGCAATCAGAGTCCCGATTAGATCATTTTATATTTTGTTTACTATAAGATTTCAGGGAAATTCTATCACATTTGTTCAATTTACGTCGCTCCTATTTCAGATAGCGTATTGGGCTAAGCAGCATCTCAAAGCGCAAGAAATGGCGAGTAAAATGCACTATTAAACTTCTAGGGTAAGGCAAACAGAGACCCGATTAGATCATTTTATATTACGGTTAATATAAGAATTCAGCGTAATTCTATCACATTTGAACAACTTACGTCGCTCCTATTTCAGATAGCGTACTGGGCTAGGCGGCATCTTAAAGCGCGTGTAAGGGCGAGTAAAATGCACTACTAAACTTCTATGATAGGGCAATCAGAGACCCGATTAGATCATTTTATATTTTGGTTAATTTAAGAATTCAGCGAAATTCTATCACATTTGTTCAATTTACGTCGCTCCTATTTCAGATAGTGTACTGGGATAGGCGGCATCTTAAAGCGCGTGGAAGGGCGTGTAAAATGCACTACTAAACTTCTATGAGAGGGCAATCAGAGTCCCGTTTAGATCATTTTATATTTTGTTTAATATAAGATTTCAGGGAAATTCTATCACATTTGTTCAATTTACGTCGCTCCTATTTCAGATAGCGTATTGGGCTAAGCGGCATCTCAAAGCGCATGAAATGACGAGAGAAATGCACTATTAAACTTCAATGATAGGGCAATCAGAGACCCGATTAGATCATTTTATATTTTGGTTAATATAAGAATTCAGCGAAATTCTATCACATTTGTTCAATTTACGTCGCTCCTATGTCATATAGCGTATTGGGCTGAGCGGCATCTCAAAGCGCATGAAATGACGAGAGAAATGCCCTATTAAACTTCTTGGGTAGGGCGAACAGAGAGCCGATTACATCATTTCATATTATTGTTAATTTAAGAATTCGGCAAAATTCTATCACATTTGTTCAATTTACGTCGCTCCTATTTCAGATAGCGTATTGAGCTAAGCGGCATCTCAAAGCGCATGAAATGGCGAGTGAAATGCACTATTAAACTTCTTGGGTAGGGCAAACAGACACCCGATAAGATCATTTTATATTATGGTTAATTTAAGAATTCAGCAAAATTCTATCACATTTGTTCAATTTACGTCGTTCCTATTTCAGATAGCGTACTGGGCTAGGCGGCATCTTAAAGCGCGTGGAACGGCGAGTAAAATGCACTATTAAACTTCTATGATAGGGCAATCAGAGACCCGATTAGATCATTTCATATTATGGTTAATATAAGAATTCAGCGTAATTCTATCACATTTGTTCAACTTACCTCGCTCCTATTTCAGATAGCGTACCGGGCTAGGCGGCATCTCAAAGCGCAAGAAATGGCGAGTAAAATGCACTATTAAACTTCTTGGGTAGGGCAAACAGACACCCGATAAGATCATTTTATATTATGGTTAATTCAAGAATTCAGCGAAACTCTATCACATTTGTTCAATTTACGTCGCTCCTATTTCAGATAGCGTATTGCGCTAAGCGGCATCTCAATGCGCATGAAATGGCGAGTAAAATTCACTATTATACTTTTATGATAGGGCTATCAGAGACCCGATTAGATCATTTTATATTTTGGTTAATACAAGAATTCAGCGAAATTCTATCACATTCGTTCAATTTACGTCGCTGATATTTCAGATAGCGTATTGGGCTAAGCGGCATCTCAAAGCGCAAGAAATGGCGAGTAAAATGCACTATTAAACTTCTAGGGTAGGGCAAACAGACACCCAATAAGATCATTTTATATTATGGTTAATTCAAGAATTCAGCGAAACTCTATCACATTTGTTCAATTTACGTCGCTCCTATTTCAGATAGCGTACTGGGCTAGGCTGCATCTTAAAGCGCATGAAATGACGAGTGAAATGCACTATTAAACTTCTATGATAGGGCAATCAGAGACCCGATTAGATCATTTTATATTTTGTTTAATATAAGATTTCAGGGAAATTTTATCACATTTGTTCAATTTACGTCGCTGCTATTTCAGATAGCGTATTGGGCTAAGCGGCATCTCAAAGCGCATGAAATGGCGAGTGAAATGCACTATTAGACTTCTATGGTAGGGCGAACAGAGACCCGATAGGATCATTTTACATTTTGGTTAATAAAAGAATTCAGCGAAATTCTATCACATTTGTTCAATTTACGTCGCACCTATTCCAGATAGCGTATTCGGCTAAGCGGCATCTCAAAGCGCATGAAATGGCGAATAAAATGCACTATTAAACTTCTGGGCTAGGGCGAACAGAGACCCGATCAGTTCATTTCATATTATGGTTAATTTAAGAATTCAGCAAAATTCTATCACATTTGTTCAATTTACGTCGTTACTATTTCAGATAGCGTACTGGGCTGGGCGGCATCTTAAAGCGCGTGGAATGGCGAGTGAAATGCACTATTAGACTTCTATGGTAGGGCGAACAGAGACCCGATTAGATCATTTTATATTATGGTTAATTTAAGAATTCAGCAAAATTCTATCACATTTGTTCAATTTACGTCGCTCCTATTTCAGTTAGCGTATTCGGCTAAGCGGCATCTCAAAGCGCATGAAATGGCGAGTAAAATGCACTATTAAAGTTCTAGGGTAGGGCAAACAGAGTCCCGATAAGATCATTTTATATTATGGTTAATTTAAGAATTCAGCGAAATTCTATCATATTTGTTCAATTTACGTCGCTTCTATTTCAGATAGCGTACTGGGCTAGGCGGCATCTTAAAGCGCATGAAATGACGAGTGAAATGCAATATTAAACTTCTATGACAGGGCAATCAGAGACCCGATTAGATCATTTTATATTTTGTTTAATATAAGATTTCAGGGAAATTTTATCACATTTGTTCAATTTACGTCGCTCCTATTTCACATAGCGTACTGGGCTAGGCGGCAGCTTAAAGCGCGTGGAATGTCAAGTAAACTGCACTATTAAATTTCTAATATAGGGCAATCAGAGACCCGATTAGATCATTTTATATTTTGGTTAACATAAGAATTCAGCGAAATTCTATCACATTTGTTCAATTTACGTCGCTCCTATTACAGATAGCTTATTGGGCTTAGCGGCATCACAAAGCGCATGAAATGACGAGTGAAATGCACTATTAAACTTCGATGATAGGGCAATCAGAGACCCGATTAGATCATTTTATATTTTGGTTAATATAAGAGTTCAGCGAAATTCTATCACATTTGATCAATTTACGTCGCTCCTATTTCAGATAGCTTATTGGGCTTAGCGGCATCTCAAAGCGCATGAAGTGGCGAATAAAGTGCACTACTAAACTTCTAGGCTAGGGCGAACAGAGACCCGATCAGATCATTTTACATTATGGTTAATAAAAAAATTCAGCGAAATTCTATCACATTTGTTCAACTTCTGTCGCTCCTATTTCAGATAGCGTATTGGGCTAAGCGGCATCTCAAAGCGCATGAAATGGCGAGTAAAATGCACTATTAAACTTCTAGGGTAGGTCAGACAGAGTCCCGATGAGATCATTTTATATTATGGTTAATTTAAGAATTCAGCGAAATTCTATCACATTTGTTCAATTTACGTCGCTCCTATTTCAGATAGCATACTGTGCTAGGCGGTATCTTAAAGCGCGTGGAATGGCGAGTAAAATGCACTACGAAACTTCTACGATAGGGCAATCAGAGACCCGATTAGATCATTTTATATTTTGGTTAATATAAGAATTCAGCGAAATTCTATCACATTTGTTCAATTTACGTCGCTCCTATTTCAGATAGCTTATTGGGCTTAGCGGCATCTAAAAGCGCATGAAATGGCGAGTATAATGCACTATTAAACTTCTAGGATATCGCAAACAGAGACCCGATTAGATCATTTTATATTATGGTTAATTTAAGAATTCAGCGAAATTCTATCACATTTGTTCAATTTACGTCGCTCCTATTTCAGATAGCATACTGGGCTAGGCGGCATCTTAAAGCGCGTGGAGTGGCGAGTAAAACGCGCTATTAAACTTCTAGGATAAGGCAAACAGAGACCCGATTAGATCATTTTATATTACGCTTAATATGAGAATGCAGCGTAATTCCAGCACATTTGTTCAACTTACGTCGCTCCTATTTCAGATAGCGTACTGGGCTAGGCAGCATCTCAAAGCGCATGAAATGGCTAGTGAAATGCACTATTAGACTTCTATGGTAGGGCGAACAGAGGCCCGTTTAGGTCATATTACATTAAGGTTAATATAAGAATTCAGGGAAATTCTATCACATTTGTTCAACTTACGTCGCTCCTATTTCAGATAGCGTACTGGGCTAGGCGGCATCTTAAAGCGCGTGGAATGGCGAGTAAAATGCACTATTAAACTTCTGGGGTAGGGCAATCAGAGACCCGATTAGATCATTTTATATTATGGTTAATTTAACAATTCTGCGAAATTCTATCACATTTGTTCAATTTACGTCGTTCCTATTTCAGATAGCATACTGGGCTGGGAGGCATCTTAAAGCGCGTGGAATGGCGAGTAAAACGCACTATTAAACTTCTAGGCTAGGGCGAACCGAGACCCGAGCAGATCATTTTACATTATGGTTAATAAAAGAATTCAGCGTAATTCTATCACATTTGTTCAACTTACGTCGCTCCTATTTCAGATAGCGTATTGGGATAAGCGGCATCTCAAAGCGCATGAAATGGCGAGTGAAACGCACTATTAGACTTCTATGGTAGGGCTAACAGAGACCCGATTGCATCATTTTACATAAAGGTTAATATAAGAATTCAGGGGAATTCTATCACATTTGTTCAATTTACGTCGCTCCTATTCCAGACAGCGTATTGGGCTAAGCGGCATCTCAAAGCGCATGAAAGGGCAAGTAAAATGCGCTATCAAACTTCTAGGATAAGGCAAACAGAGACCCGATTAGATAATTTTATATTACGGTTAATATAAGAATTCAGCGTAATTCTATCACATTTGTTCAAGTTACGTCGCTCCTATTTCAGATAGCGTACTGGGCTAGGCGGCATCTTAAACCGCGTGGAATGGCGAGTAAAATGCACTACTAATCTTCTATGATAGGGCAATCAGAGACCCGATTAGATCATTTTATATTTTGATTAATATAAGATTTCAGGGAAATTCTATCACATTTGTTCAATTTACGTCGCTCCTATTTCAGATAGCGTATTGGGCTAAGCGGGATCTCAAAGCGCATGAAATGGCGACTAAAATGCACTATTAAACTTCTAGGGTAGGGCAAACAGAGACACGATTAGATCATTTTATATTATGGTTAATTTAAGAATTCAACAAAATTCTATCTCATTTGTTCAACTTACGTCGCTCCTATTTCAGATAGCGTACTGGGCTAGGCGGCATCTTAAAGCGCGTGGAATGGCGAGTAAAATGCACTATTAAACTTCTGGGGTAGGGCAATCAGAGACCCGATTAGATCATTTTATATTATGGTTAATTTAACAATTCTGCGAAATTCTATCACATTTGTTCAATTTACGTCGTTCCTATTTCAGATAGCATATTGGGCTGGGCGGCATCTTAAAGCGCGTGGAATGGCGAGTAAAACGCACTATTAAACTTCTAGGGTAGGGCGAGCAAAGACCCGATTAGATCATTTTACATTAAGGTTAATATAAGAATTCAGGGAAATTCTATCACATTTGTTGAACATACGTCGCTCATATTTCAGATAGTGTACTGGGCTAAGCGGCATCTTAAAGTGCGTGGAAGCGCGAGTAAAATGCACTACTAAACTTCTATGATAGAGCAATCAGAGTCCCGTTTATATCATTTTATATTTTGTTTAATATAAGATTTCAGGGAAATTCTATCACATTTGTTCAATTTACGTCGCTCCTATGTCATATAGTGTATTGGGCTAAGCGGCATCTCAAAGCGCATGAAATGGCGAGAGAAATGCCCTATTAAACTTCTTGGGTAGGGCGAACAGAGAGCCGATTACATCATTTTATGTTATGGTTAATTTAAGAGTTCGGCAAAATTCTATCACATTTGTTCAACTTACGTCGCTCCTATTTCAGATAGCGTACTGGGCTAGGCGGCATCTTAAAACGCGAAGAATGGCGAGTAAAATGCACTACTAAACTTCTATGATAGGGCAATCAGAGACCCGATTAGATCATTTTATATTTTGGTTAATATAAGAATTCAGCGAAATTCTATCACATTTGTTCAATTTACGGCGCTCCTATTTCAGATGGCTTATTGGCCTAAGCGGCATCGCAAAGCGCATGAAATGACGAGTGAAATGCACTATTAAACTTCTAGGGTAGGGCAAACAGAGACCTGATTAGATCATTTTATATTTTGGTTAATATAAGAATTCAGCGAAATTCTATCACATTTGTTCAATTTACGTCGCTCATATTTCAGATAGCGTATTGGGCTAGGCGGCATCTCAAAGCGCATGAAATGACGAGTGAAATGCACTATTAAACTTCTAGGATAAGGCAAACAGAGACCCGATTAGATCATTTTATATTTTGCTTAATATAAGAATTCAGCGAAATTCTATCACATTTGTTCAATTTACGTCGCTCATATTTAAGATAGCCAACTGGGCCATGCGGCATCTTAAAGCGCGCGGAATGGCGAGTAAAATGCACTATTAAACTTCTATGCTAGGGCAATCAGAGACCCGATTAGATCATTTCATATTTTGGTTAATATGAGAATTCAGTGAAATTCTATCACATTTGTTTAATTTACGTCGCTCCTATTTCAGATAGCGTATTGGGCGAAGCGGCATCTCAAAGCGCATGAAATGGCGACTAAAATGCACTATTAAACTTCTAGGGTAGGGCAAGCAGAGACCCGATTAGATCATTTTATATTATGGTTAATTTAAGAATTCGGCGAAATTCTATCACATTTGTTCAATTTACGTCGCTCCTATTTCAGATAGCGCATTGGGCTAAGCGGCATCTCAAAGCGCATGAAATGGCGAGTAAAATGCACTATTAAACTTCTAGGGTAGGGCAAACAGCGACCCGATTAGATCATTTTATATTATGGTTAATTTAAGTTTTCAGCAAAATTCTATCACATTTGTTCAATGTACGTCGCTCCTATTTCGGATAGCGTACTGGGCTAGGCGGCACCCTAAAGCGCGTGGAGTGGCGAGTAAAATGCACTATTAATCTTCTATGATAGGGCAATCAGAGACCCGATTAGATCATTTTATATTTTGGTTAATATAAGAATTCAGCGAAATTCTATCACAATTGTTCTATTTACATCGCTCGTATTTCAGATAGCTTATTGTGCTTAGCGGCATCTCAAAGCGCATGAAATGACGAGTGAAATGCACTATTAAACTTCTAGGGTAGGGCAAACAGAGACCCGATTAGATCATTTTATATTTTGGTTAATATAAGAATTCAGCGAAATTCTATCACATTTGTTCAATTTACGTCGCTCATATTTCAGATAGCGTATTGCACTAAGCGGCATATCAAAGCGCATGAAATGGCGAGTAAAATGCACTATTAAACTTCTAGAGTAGGGCCAACAGAGACCCGATTAAATCATTTTATATTATAGTTAATTTAAGAATTCAGCGAAATTCTATCACATTTGTTCAATTTACGTCGCTCCTATTTCAGATAGCGTATTGGGCAAAGCGGCATCTCAAAGCGCATGAAATGGCGAGTAAAGTGCAATACTAAACTTCTAGGATAAGGCAAACAGAGACCCGATTAGATCATTTTATATTTTGGTTAATATAAGAATTCAGCGAAATTCTATCACATTTGTTCAATTTACGTCGCTCATATTTCAGATAGCTTATTGGGCTAAGCGGCATCTCAAAGCGCATGAAATGGCGAGCAAAATGCACTATTAAACTTCTAGGGTAGGGCAATCAGTGACCCGATAAGATCATCTTATATTATAGTTAATTTAAGAATTCAGCGAAATTCTATCACATTTATTCAATTTACGTCGCTCCTATTTCAAATAGCGTATTGGGCTAAGCGGCATCTCAAAGCGCATGAAATGGCGAGTAAAATGCACTATTAAACTTCTAGGGCAAGGCAAACAGAGACCCGATTAGATCATTTTATATTACGGTTAATATAAGAATTCAGCGTAATTCTATCACATTTGAACAACTTACGTCGCTCCTATTTCAGATAGCGTACTGGGCTAGGCGGCATCTTAAATCGCGTGGAAGGGCGAGTAAAATGCACTACTAAACTTCTATGATAGGGCAATCAGAGTCCCGATTAGATCATTTTATATTTTGTTTACTATAAGATTTCAGGGAAATTCTATCACATTTGTTCAATTTACGTCGCTCCTATTTCAGATAGCGTATTGGGCTAAGCAGCATCTCAAAGCGCAAGAAATGGCGAGTAAAATGCACTATTAAACTTCTAGGGTAAGGCAAACAGAGACCCGATTAGATCATTTTATATTACGGTTAATATAAGAATTCAGCGTAATTCTATCACATTTGAACAACTTACGTCGCTCCTATTTCAGATAGCGTACTGGGCTAGGCGGCATCTTAAAGCGCGTGTAAGGGCGAGTAAAATGCACTACTAAACTTCTATGATAGGGCAATCAGAGACCCGATTAGATCATTTTATATTTTGGTTAATTTAAGAATTCAGCGAAATTCTATCACATTTGTTCAATTTACGTCGCTCCTATTTCAGATAGTGTACTGGGATAGGCGGCATCTTAAAGCGCGTGGAAGGGCGAGTAAAATGCACTACTAAACTTCTATGAGAGGGCAATCAGAGTCCCGTTTAGATCATTTTATATTTTGTTTAATATAAGATTTCAGGGAAATTCTATCACATTTGTTCAATTTACGTCGCTCCTATTTCAGATAGCGTATTGGGCTAAGCGGCATCTCAAAGCGCATGAAATGACGAGAGAAATGCACTATTAAACTTCAATGATAGGGCAATCAGAGACCCGATTAGATCATTTTATATTTTGGTTAATATAAGAATTCAGCGAAATTCTATCACATTTGTTCAATTTACGTCGCTCCTATTTCAGATAGCGTATTGGGCTAAGCGGCATCTCAAAGCGCATGAAATGACGAATAAAATGCACTATTAAACTTCTAGGGTAGGGCAAACAGAGACCTGATTAGATCATTTTATATTTTGGTTAATATAAGAATTCAGCGAAATTCTATCACATTTGTTCAATTTACGTCGCTCATATTTCAGATAGCGTATTGGGCTAGGCGGCATCTCAAAGCGCATGAAATGACGAGTGAAATGCACTATTAAACTTCTAGGATAAGGCAAACAGAGACCCGATTAGATCATTTTATATTTTGCTTAATATAAGAATTCAGCGAAATTCTATCACATTTGTTCAATTTACGTCGCTCATATTTAAGATAGCCAACTGGGCCATGCGGCATCTTAAAGCGCGCGGAATGGCGAGTAAAATGCACTATTAAACTTCTATGCTAGGGCAATCAGAGACCCGATTAGATCATTTCATATTTTGGTTAATATGAGAATTCAGTGAAATTCTATCACATTTGTTTAATTTACGTCGCTCCTATTTCAGATAGCGTATTGGGCTAAGCGGCATCTCAAAGCGCATGAAATGGCGTGTAAAATGCAATACTAAACTTCCAGGATAAGGCAAACAGAGACCCGATTAGATCATTTTATATTATAGTTAATTTAAGAATTCAGCGGAATTCTATCACATTTGTTCAATTTACGTCGCTCCTATTTCGGATAGCGTATTGGGCTAAGCGGTATCTCAAAGCGCATGAAATGGCGAGTAAAATGCAATACTAAACTTCTAGGATAAGGCAAACAGAGACCCGATTAGATCATTTTATATTACGGTTAATATAAGAATTCAGCGTAATTCTATCACATTTGTTCAACTTACGTCGCTCCTAATTTAGATAGCGTACTGGGCTAGGCGGCATCTTAAAGCGCGTGGAATGGCGAGTAAAATGCACTGCTAAACTTCTATGATAGGGCAATCAGAGACCCGATTAGATCATTGTATATTTTGTTTAATATAAGATTTCAGGGACATTCTATCAAATTTGTTCAATTTACGTCGCTCCTATTTCAGATAGCGTATTGGGCTAACCGGCATCTCAAGGCGCATGAAATGGCGAATAAAATGCGCTATTAAACTTCTAGGCTAGGGCGAACAGAGACCCGATTAGATCATTTTACATTATGGTTCTTAAAAGAATTCAGCGAAATCCTATCACATTTGTTCAATTTACGTCGCTCCTATTTCAGATAGCGTATTGGGCTAAGCGGCATCTCAAAGCGCAAGAAATGGCGAGTAAAATGCACTATTAAACTTCTAGGATAGGGCACACAGAGACCCGATTAGATCATTTTATATTATGGTTAATTTAAGAATTCAGCGAAATCCTATCACATTTGTTCAATTTACGTCGCTCCTATTTCAGATAGCGTATTGGGCTAAGCGGCATCTCAAAGCGCATGAATTGGCGAGTAAAATGCACTATTAAACTTCTAGGGTAAGGCAAACAGAGACCCGATTAGATCATTTTATATTACGGTTAATATAAGAATTCAGCGTAATTCTATCACATTTGAACAACTTACGTCGCTCCTATTTCAGATAGCGTACTGGGCTAGGCGGCATCTTAAATCGCGTGGAAGGGCGAGTAAAATGCACTACTAAACTTCTATGATAGGGCAATCTGAGTCCCGATTAGATCATTTTATATTTTGTTTACTATAAGATTTCAGGGAAATTCTATCACATTTGTTCAATTTACGTCGCTCCTATTTCAGATAGCGTATTGGGCTAAGCAGCACCTCAAAGCGCAAGAAATGGCGAGTAAAATGCACCATTAAACTTCTAGGGTAAGGCAAACAGAGACCCGATTAGATCATTTTATATTACGGTTAATATAAGAATTCAGCGTAATTCTATCACATTTGAACAACTTACGTCGCTCCTATTTCAGATAGCGTACTGGGCTAGGCGGCATCTTAAAGCGCGTGGAAGGGCGAGTAAAATGCACTACTAAACTTCTATGATAGGGCAATCAGAGACCCGATTAGATCATTTTATATTTTGGTTAATTTAAGAATTCAGCGAAATTCTATCACATTTGTTCAATTTACGTCGCTCCTATTTCAGATAGTGTACTGGGCTAGGCGGCATCTTAAAGCGCGTGGAAGGGCGTGTAAAATGCACTACTAAACTTCTATGAGAGGGCAATCAGAGTCCCGTTTAGATCATTTTATATTTTGTTTAATATAAGATTTCAGGGAAATTCTATCACATTTGTTCAATTTACGTCGCTCCTATTTCAGATAGCGTATTGGGCTAAGCGGCATCTCAAAGCGCATGAAATGACGACAGAAATGCACTATTAAACTTCAATGATAGGGCAATCAGAGACCCGATTAGATCATTTTATATTTTGGTCAATATAAGAATTCAGCGAAATTCTATCACATTTGTTCAATTTACGTCGCTCCTATTTCAGATAGCGTATTGGGCTAAGCGGCATCTCAAAGCGCATGAAATGACGAATAAAATGCACTATCAAACTTCTAGGGTAGGGCAAACAGAGACCTGATTAGATCATTTTATATTTTGGTTAATATAAGAATTCAACGAAATTCTATCACATTTGTTCGATATACGTCGCTCCTATTTCAGATAGCGTACTGGGCTAGGCGGCAACTTAAAGCGCGTGGAATGGCGAGTAAAATGCACTATTAAACTTCTATGATAGGGCAATCAGAGACCCGATTAGATCATTTTATATTTTGGTTAATATAAGAATGCAACGAAATTCTATCACATTTGTTCAATTTACGTCGCTCCTATTGTAGATAGCGTATTGTGCTAAGCGGCATCTCAAAGCGCATGAAATGTCGAGTAAAATGCACTGTTAAACTTGTTGGGCAGGGCAAACAGAGACCCGGTAAGATCATTTTATATTATGGTTAATATAAGAATGCAACGAAATTCTATCATATTTGTTCAATTTACTTCGCTCCTATTTCAGATAGCGTACTGGGCTAGGCGGCATCTCAAATCGCGTGGAATGGCGAGTAAAATGCTCTATTAAAATTCTATGATAGGGCAATCAGAGACCCGATTAGATCATTTTATATTTTGGTTAATATAAGATTTCAGGGAAATTCTATCACATTTGTTCAATTTACGTCGCTCCTATTTCAGATAGGGTACTGGGCTAGGCGGCATCTCAAAACGCACGAAATGGCGAACAAAGTGCACTATTAAACTTCTAGGCTAGGGCGAACAGAGACCAGATTAGATCATTTTATATTTTGGTTAATATAAGAATTCTGCGAAATTCTATCACATTTGTTCAATTTACGTCTCTCCTATTTCAGACAGCTTATTGGGCTAAGCGGCATCTCAAAACGCATGAAATGGCGAACAAAGTGCACTATTTAACTTCTAGGCTAGGGCGAACAGAGACCAGATTAGATCATTTTATATTTTGGTTAATATAAGAATTCTGCGAAATTCTATCCCATTTGTTCAACTTACGTGGCTCCTATTTCAGATATCGTACTGGGCTAGGCGGCATCTTAAAGCGCGTGGAATGGCGAGTAAAATGCACTATTAAACTTCTAGGCTAGGGCGAACAGAGACCCGAGCAAATCATTTTACATTATGGTTAATAAAAGAATTCAGCGTAATTCTATCACATTTGTTCAACTTACGTCGCTCCTATTTCAGATAGCGTATTGGGATAAGCGGCATCTTAAAGCGCATGAAATGGCGAGTGAAACGCACTATTAGACTTCTATGGTAGGGCTAACAGAGACCCGATTGCATCATTTTACATTAAGGTTAATATAAGAATTCACGGGAATTCTATCACATTTGTACAATTTACGTCGCTCCTATTCCAGACAGCGTATTGGGCTAAGCGGCATCTCAAAGCGCATGAAATGGCAAGTAAAATGCGCTGTCAAACTTCTAGGATAAGGCAAACAGAGACCCGATTAGATAATTTTATATTACGGTTAATATAAGAATTCAGCGTAATTCTATCACATTTGTTCAAGTTACGTCGCTCCTATTTCAGATAGCGTACTGGGCTAGGCGGCATCTTAAAGCGCGTGGAATGGCGAGTAAAATGCACTACTAATCTTCTATGATAGGGCAATCAGAGACCCGATTAGATCATTTTATATTTTGATTAATATAAGATTTCAGGGAAATTCTATCACATTTGTTCAATTTACGTCGCTCCTATTTCAGATAGCGTATTGGGCTAAGCGGGACCTCAAAGCGCATGAAATGGCGACCAAAATGCACTATTAAACTTCTAGGGTAGGGCAAACAGAGACCCGATTAGATCATTTTATATTATGGTTAACTTAAGAATTCAACAAAATTCTATCTCATTTGTTCAACTTACGTCGCTCCTATTTCAGATAGCGTACTGGGCTAGGCGGCATCTTAAAGCGCGTGGAATGGCGAGTAAAATGCATTACTAAACTTCTATGATAGGGCAATCAGAGACCCGATTAGATCATTTTATATTTTGGTTAATATAAGAATTCAGCGAAATTCTATCACATTTGTTCAATTTACGGCGCTCCTATTTCAGATGGCTTATTGGCCTAAGCGGCATCGCAAAGCGCATGAAATGACGAGTGAAATGCACTATTAAACTTCTAGGGTAGGGCAATCAGAGACCCGATTAGATCATTTTATATTATGGTTAATTTAAGAATTCAGCGAAATCCTATCACATTTGTTCAATTCACGTCGCTCCTATTTCAGATAGCGTATTGGGCTAAGCGGCATCTCAAAGCGCAAGAAATGGCGAGTAAAATGCACTATTAAACTTCTAGGGTAGGGCACACAGAGACCCGATTAGGTCATTTTATATTATGGTTAATATAAGAATTCAGCGAAATCCTATCACATTTGTTCAATTTACGTCGCTCCTATTTCAGATAGCGTATTGGGCTAAGCGGCATCTGAAAGCGCATGAAATGGCGAGTGAAATGCACTATTAAACTTCTAGGGTAGGGCAAACAGAGTCCCGATTAGATCATTTTATATTATGGTTAATTTAAGAATTCAGCAAAATTCTATCACATTTGTTCAACTTACGTCGCTCCTATTTCAGATCTCGTACTAGGCTAGGCGGCATCTTAAAGCGCGTGGAATGGCGAGTAAAATGCACTACTAAACTTCTATGATAGGGCAATCAGAGACCAGATTAGATCATTTTATATTTTGTTTAATATAAGATTTCAGGGAAATTGTATCACATTTGTTCAATTTACGTCGCTCCTATTTCAGAAAGCGTATTGGGCTAAGCGGCATCTCAAAACGCATGAAATGGCGAACAAAGTGCACTATTAAACTTCTAGGGTAGGGCAAACAGAGACCCGATTAGATCATTTTATATTATGGTTAATAAAAGAATTCAGCGTAATTCTATCACATTTGTTCAACTTACGTCGCTCCTATTTCAGATAGCGTATTGGGATAAGCGGCATCTCAAAGCGCATGAAATGGCGAGTGAAACGCACTATTAGACTTCTATGGTAGGGCTAACAGAGACCCGATTGCATCATTTTACATTAAGGTTAATATAAGAATTCACGGGAATTCTATCACATTTGTTCAATTTACGTCGCTCCTATTACAGACAGCTTATTGGGCTAAGCGGCATCTCAAAGCGCATGAAATGGCGAACAAAGTGCACTATTTAGCATCTAGGCTAGGGCGAACAGAGACCACATTAGATCATTTTATATTTTGGTTAATATAAGAATTCTGCGAAATTCTATCCCATTTATTCAACTTACGTCGCTCCTATTTCAGATATCGTACTGGGCTAGGCGGCATCTTAAAGCGCGTGGAATGGCGAGTAAAATGCACTACTAAACTTCTATGATAGGGCAATCAGAGACCCGATTAGATCATTTTATATTTTGTTTAATATAAGATTTCAGGGAAATTGTATCACATTTGTTCAATTTACGTCGCTCCTATTTCAGATAGCGTATTGGGATAAGCGGCCTCTCAAAGCGCATGAAATGGCGAGTGAAATGCACTATTAGACTTCTATGGTAGGGCGAACAGAGACCCGATAGGATCATTTTACATTAAGGTTAATACAAGAATTCACGGAAATTCTATCACATTTGTTCAATTTACGTCGCTCCTATTTCAGATAGCGTATTGGGCTAAGCGGCCTCTCAAAGCGCATGAAATGGCGAGTGAAATGCACTATTAGTCTTCTATGGTAGGGCGAACAGAGACCCGATAGGATCATTTTACATTTTGGTTAATAAAAGAATTCAGCGAAATTCTATCACATTTGTTCAATTTACGTCGCACCTATTCCAGATAGCGTATTCGGCTAAGCGGCATCTCAAAGCGCATGAAATGGCGAATAAAATGCACTATTAAACTTCTAGGCTAGGGCGAACAGAGACCCGATCAGTTCATTTCATATTATGGTTAATTTAAGAATTCAGCAAAATTCTATCACATTTGTTCAATTTACGTCGTTACTATTTCAGATAGCGTACTGTGCTGGGCGGCATCTTAAAGCGCGTGGAATGGCGAGTGAAATGCACTATTAGACTTCTATGGTAGGGCGAACAGAGACCCGATTAGATCATTTTATATTATGGTTAATTTAAGAATTCAGCGAAATTCTATCACATTTGTTCAATTTACGTCGCTCCTATTTCAGATAGCATACTGCGCAAGGCGGCTTCTTAAAGCGCGTTGAATGGCGAGTAAAACGCGCTAGTAAACGTCTAGGATAAGGCAAACAGAGACCCGATTAGATCATTTTATATTACGGTTAATATAAGAATGCAGCGTAATTCCAGCACATTTGTTCAACTTACGTCGCTCCTATTTCAGATAGCGTACTGGGCTAGGCTGCATCTCAAAGCGCATGAGATGGCGAGTGATATGCACTATTAGACTTCTATGGTAGGGCGAACAGAGGCCCGTTTAGATCATTTTACATTAAGGTTAATATAAGTATTCACGGAAATTCTATCACATTTGTTCAATTTACGTCGCTCCTATTTCAGATAGGGTACTGGGCTAGGCGGCATCTCAAAGCGCATGAAATGGCGAGTAAAATGCACTATTAAACTTCTAGGCTAGGGCGAACAGAGACCCGGTTAGATCATTTTACATTTTGGTTAATAAAAGAATGCAGCGAAATTCCATCACATTTGTTCAATTTACGTCGCTCCTATTTCAGATAGCATATTGGGCTAAGCGGCATCTCAAAGCGCATGAAATGACGAGTGAAATGCACTATTAAACTTCTATGATAGGGCAATCAGAGACCCGATTAGATCATTTTATATTACGGTTAATTTAAGAATTCAGCAAAATTCTATCACATTTGTTCAATTTACGTCGCTCCTATTTCAGATAGCGTACTGGGCTAGGCGGCATCTTAAAGCGCATGAAATGACGAGTGAAATGCACTATTAAACTTCTATGACAGGGCAATCAGAGACCCGATTAGATCATTTTATATTTTGTTTAATATAAGATTTCAGGGAAATTTTATCACATTTGTTCAACTTACGTCGCTCCTATTTCACATAGCGTACTGGGCTAGGCGGCATCTTAAAGCGCGTGGAATGTCAAGTAAACTGCACTATTAAATTTCTAATATAGGGCAATCAGAGACCCGATTAGATCATTTTATATTTTGGTTAACATAAGAATTCAGCGAAATTCTATCACATTTGTTCAATTTACGTCGCTCCTATTACAGATAGCTTATTGGGCTTAGCGGCATCTCAAAGCGCATGAAATGACGAGTGAAATGCACTATTAAACTTCGATGATAGGGCAATCAGAGACCCGATTAGATCATTTTATATTTTGGTTAATATAAGAGTTCAGCGAGATTCTATCACATTTGATCAATTTACGTCGCTCCTATTTCAGATAGCTTATTGGGCTTACCGGCATCTCAAAGCGCATGAAGTGGCGAATAAAGTGCACTATTAAACTTATAGGCTACGGCGAACAGAGACCCGATCAGATCATTTTACATTATGGTTAATAAAAAAATTCAGCGAAATTCTATCACATTTGTTCAACTTCTGTCGCTCCTATTTCAGATAGCGTATTGGGCTAAGCGGCATCTCAAAGCGCATGAAATGGCGAGTAAAATGCACTATTAAACTTCTAGGGTAGGTCAGACAGAGTCCCGATGAGATCATTTTATATTATGGTTAATTTAAGAATTCAGCGAAATTCTATCACATTTGTTCAATTTACGTCGCTCCTATTTCAGATAGCATACTGTGCTAGGCGGTATCTTAAAGCGCGTGGAATGGCGAGTAAAATGCACTACGAAACTTCTACGATAGGGCAATCAGAGACCCGATTAGATCATTTTATATTTTGGTTAATATAAGAATTCAGCAAAATTCTATCACATTTGTTCAATTTACGTCGCTCCTATTTCAGATAGCTTATTGGGCTTAGGGGCATCTCAAAGCGCATGAAATGGCGAGTGAAATGCACTATTAAACTTCTAGGCTAGGGCGAACAGAGACCCGATTAGATCATTTTACATTTTGGTTAATAAAAGTATTCAGCGAAATTCTATCACATTTGTTCAATTTACGTCGCTCCTATTTCAGATAGCATATTGGGCTAAGCGGCATCTCAAAGCGCATGAAATGACGAGTGAAATGCACTATTAAGCTTCTAGGGTGGGGCGAACAGAGACCCGATTAGATCATTTTACATTAAGGTAAATATAAGAATTCACGGAAATTCTATCACATTTGTTCAATTTACGTCGCTCCTATTTCAGATAGCGTACTGGGCTAGGCGGCATCTAAAAGCGCATGAAATGGCGAGTATAATGCACTATTAAACTTCTAGGATATCGCAAACAGAGACCCGATTAGATCATTTTATATTATGGTTAATTTAAGAATTCAGCGAAATTCTATCACATTTGTTCAATTTACGTCGCTCCTATTTCAGATAGCGTACTGGGCTAGGCGGCATCTTAAAGCGCGTGGAGTGGCGAGTAAAACGCGCTATTAAACTTCTAGGATAAGGCAAACAGAGACCCGATTAGATCATTTTATATTACGCTTAATATGAGAATGCAGCGTAATTCCAGCACATTTGTTCAACTTACGTCGCTCCTATTTCAGATAGCGTACTGGGCTAGGCAGCATCTCAAAGCGCATGAAATGGCTAGTGAAATGCACTATTAGACTTCTATGGTAGGGCGAACAGAGGCCCGATTAGATCATTTTATATTATGGTTAATTTAACAATTCTGCGAAATTCTATCACATTTGTTCAATTTACGTCGTTCCTATTTCAGATAGCATACTGGGCTGGGCGGCATCTTAAAGCGCGTGGAATGGCGAGTAAAACGCACTATTAAACTTCTAGGCTAGGGCGAACAGAGACCCGAGCAGATCATTTTACATTATGGTTAATAAAAGAATTCAGGGAAATTCTATCACATTTGTTCAATTTACGTCGCTCCTATTTCAGATAGGGTACTGGGCTAGGCGGCATCTCAAAACGCACGAAATGGCGAACAAAGTGCACTATTAAACTTCTAGGCTAGGGCGAACAGAGACCAGATTAGATCATTTTATATTTTGGTTAATATAAGAATTCTGTGAAATTCTATCACATTTGTTCAATTTACGTCTCTCCTATTTCAGACAGCTTATTGGGCTAAGCGGCATCTCAAAACGCATGAAATGGCGAACAAAGTGCACTATTTAACTTCTAGGCTAGGGCGAACAGAGACCAGATTAGATCATTTTATATTTTGGTTAATATAAGAATTCTGCGAAATTCTATCCCATTTGTTCAACTTACGTGGCTCCTATTTCAGATATCGTACTGGGCTAGGCGGCATCTTAAAGCGCGTGGAATGGCGAGTAAAATGCACTATTAAACTTCTAGGCTAGGGCGAACAGAGACCCGAGCAAATCATTTTACATTATGGTTAATAAAAGAATTCAGCGTAATTCTATCACATTTGTTCAACTTACGTCGCTCCTATTTCAGATAGCGTATTGGGATAAGCGGGACCTCAAAGCGCATGAAATGGCGACCAAAATGCACTATTAAACTTCTAGGGTAGGGCAAACAGAGACCCGATTAGATCATTTTATATTATGGTTAACTTAAGAATTCAACAAAATTCTATCTCATTTGTTCAACTTACGTCGCTCCTATTTCAGATAGCGTACTGGGCTAGGCGGCATCTTAAAGCGCGTGGAATGGCGAGTAAAATGCATTACTAAACTTCTATGATAGGGCAATCAGAGACCCGATTAGATCATTTTATATTTTGGTTAATATAAGAATTCAGCGAAATTCTATCACATTTGTTCAATTTACGGCGCTCCTATTTCAGATGGCTTATTGGCCTAAGCGGCATCGCAAAGCGCATGAAATGACGAGTGAAATGCACTATTAAACTTCTAGGGTAGGGCAATCAGAGACCCGATTAGATCATTTTATATTATGGTTAATTTAAGAATTCAGCGAAATCCTATCACATTTGTTCAATTCACGTCGCTCCTATTTCAGATAGCGTATTGGGCTAAGCGGCATCTCAAAGCGCAAGAAATGGCGAGTAAAATGCACTATTAAACTTCTAGGGTAGGGCACACAGAGACCCGATTAGGTCATTTTATATTATGGTTAATATAAGAATTCAGCGAAATCCTATCACATTTGTTCAATTTACGTCGCTCCTATTTCAGATAGCGTATTGGGCTAAGCGGCATCTGAAAGCGCATGAAATGGCGAGTGAAATGCACTATTAAACTTCTAGGGTAGGGCAAACAGAGTCCCGATTAGATCATTTTATATTATGGTTAATTTAAGAATTCAGCAAAATTCTATCACATTTGTTCAACATACGTCGCTCCTATTTCAGATATCGTACTAGGCTAGGCGGCATCTTAAAGCGCGTGGAATGGCGAGTAAAATGCACTACTAAACCTCTACGATAGGGCAATCAGAGACCAGATTAGAACATTTTGTATTTTGTTTAATATAAGATTTCAGGGAAATTGTATCACATTTGTTCAATTTACGTCGCTCCTATTTCAGAAAGCGTATTGGGCTAAGCGGCATCTCAAAACGCATGAAATGGCGAACAAAGTGCACTATTAAACTTCTAGGGTAGGGCAAGCAGAGACCCGATTAGATCATTTTATATTATGGTTAATAAAAGAATTCAGCGTAATTCTATCACGTTTGTTCAACTTACGTCGCTCCTATTTCAGATAACGTATTGGGATAAGCGGCATCTCAAAGCGCATGAAATGGCGAGTGAAACGCACTATTAGACTTCTATGGTAGGGCTAACAGAGACCCGATTGCATCATTTTACATTAAGGTTAATATAAGAATTCACGGGAATTCTATCACATTTGTTCAATTTACGTCGCTCCTATTCCAGACAGCTTATTGGGCTAAGCGGCATCTCAAAACGCATGAAATGGCGAACAAAGTGCACTATTTAGCTTCTAGGCTAGGGCGAACAGAGACCAGATTAGATCATTTTATATTTTGGTTAATATAAGAATTCTGCGAAATTCTATCCCATTTATTCAACTTACGTCGCTCCTATTTCAGATATCGTACTGGGCTAGGCGGCATCTTAAAGCGCGTGGAATGGCGAGTAAAATGCACTACTAAACTTCTATGATAGGGCAATCAGAGACCCGATTAGATCATTTTATATTTTGTTTAATATAAGATTTCAGGGAAATTGTATCACATTTGTTCAATTTACGTCGCTCCTATTTCAGATAGCGTATTGGGCTAAGCGGCCTCTCAAAGCGCATGAAATGGCGAGTGAAATGCACTATTAGACTTCTATGGTAGGGCGAACAGAGACCCGATAGGATCATTTTACATTAAGGTTAATACAAGAATTCACGGAAATTCTATCACATTTGTTCAATTTACGTCGCTCCTATTTCAGATAGCGTATTGGGCTAAGCGGCCTCTCAAAGCGCATGAAATGGCGAGTGAAATGCACTATTAGACTTCTATGGTAGGGCGAACAGAGACCCGATAGGATCATTTTACATTTTGGTTAATAAAAGAATTCAGCGAAATTCTATCACATTTGTTCAATTTACGTCGCACCTATTCCAGATAGCGTATTCGGCTAAGCGGCATCTCAAAGCGCATGAAATGGCGAATAAAATGCACTATTAAACTTCTAGGCTAGGGCGAACAGAGACCCGATCAGTTCATTTCATATTATGGTTAATTTAAGAATTCAGCAAAATTCTATCACATTTGTTCAATTTACGTCGTTACTATTTCAGATAGCGTACTGTGCTGGGCGGCATCTTAAAGCGCGTGGAATGGCGAGTGAAATGCACTATTAGACTTCTATGGTAGGGCGAACAGAGACCCGATTAGATCATTTTATATTATGGTTAATTTAAGAATTCAGCGAAATTCTATCACATTTGTTCAATTTACGTCGCTCCTATTTCAGATAGCATACTGGGCTAGGCGGCATCTTAAAGCGCGTGGAGTGGCGAGTAAAACGGGCTATTAAACTTCTAGGATAAGGCAAACAGAGACCCGATTAGATCATTTTATATTACGCTTAATATGAGAATGCAGCGTAATTCTATCACATTTGTTCAACTTACGTCGCTCCTATTTCAGATAGCGTACTGGGATAGGCGACATCTCAAAGCGCATGAAATGGCGAGTGAAATGCACTATTAGACTTCTATGGTAGGGCGAACAGAGACCCGATTAGATCATTTTACATTAAGGTTGATATAAGAATTCATGGAAATTCTATCACATTTGTTCAATTTACGTCGCTCCTGTTTCAGATAGCGTACTGGGCTAGGCAGCATCTAAAAGCGCATGAAATGGCGAGTATAATGCACTATTAAACTTCTAGGATAACGCAAACAGAGACCCGATTAGATCATTTTATATTATGGTTAATTTAAGAATTCAGCGAAATTCTATCACATTTGTTCAATTTACGTCGCTCCTATTTCAGATAGCATACTGCGCAAGGCGGCTTCTTAAAGCGCGTTGAATGGCGAGTAAAACGCGCTAGTAAACTTCTAGGATAAGGCAAACAGAGACCCGATTAGATCATTTTATATTACGGTTAATATAAGAATGCAGCGTAATTCCAGCACATTTGTTCAACTTACGTCGCTCCTATTTCAGATAGCGTACTGGGCTAGGCTGCATCTCAAAGCGCATGAGATGGCGAGTGATATGCACTATTAGACTTCTATGGTAGGGCGAACAGAGGCCCGTTTAGATCATTTTACATTAAGGTTAATATAAGTATTCACGGAAATTCTATCACATTTGTTCAATTTACGTCGCTCCTATTTCAGATAGGGTACTGGGCTAGGCGGCATCTCAAAGCGCATGAAATGGCGACTAAAATGCACTATTAAACTTCTAGGCTAGGGCGAACAGAGACCCGGTTAGATGATTTTACATTTTGGTTAATAAAAGAATTCAGCGAAATTCCATCACATTTGTTCAATTTACGTCGCTCCTATTTCAGATAGCATATTGGGCTAAGCGGCATCTCAAAGCGCATGAAATGACGAGTGAAATGCACTATTAAAATTCTATGATAGGGCAATCAGAGACCCGATTAGATCATTTTATATTACGGTTAATTTAAGAATTCAGCAAAATTCTATCACATTTGTTCAATTTACGTCGCTCCTATTTCAGATAGCGTACTGGGCTAGGCGGCATCTTAAAGCGCATGAAATGACGAGTGAAATGCAATATGAAACTTCTATGACAGGGCAATCAGAGACCCGATTAGATCATTTTATATTTTGTTTAATATAAGATTTCAGGGAAATTTTATCACATTTGTTCAACTTACGTCGCTCCTATTTCACATAGCGTACTGGGCTAGGCGGCATCTTAAAGCGCGTGGAATGTCAAGTAAACTGCACTATTAAATTTCTAATATAGGGCAATCAGAGACCCGATTAGATCATTTTATATTTTGGTTAACATAAGAATTCAGCGAAATTCTATCACATTTGTTCAATTTACGTCGCTCCTATTACAGATAGCTTATTGGGCTTAGCGGCATCACAAAGCGCATGAAATGACGAGTGAAATGCACTATTAAACTTCGATGATAGGGCAATCAGAGACCCGATTAGATCATTTTATATTTTGGTTAATATAAGAGTTCAGCGAAATTCTATCACATTTGATCAATTTACGTCGCTCCTATTTCAGATAGCTTATTGGGCTTACCGGCATCTCAAAGCGCATGAAGTGGCGAATAAAGTGCACTATTAAACTTATAGGCTACGGCGAACAGAGACCCGATCAGATCATTTTACATTATGGTTAATAAAAAAATTCAGCGAAATTCTATCACATTTGTTCAACTTCTGTCGCTCCTATTTCAGATAGCGTATTGGGCTAAGCGGCATCTCAAAGCGCATGAAATGGCGAGTAAAATGCACTATTAAACTTCTAGGGTAGGTTAGACAGAGTCCCGATGAGATCATTTTATATTATGGTTAATTTAAGAATTCAGCGAAATTCTATCACATTTGTTCAATTTACGTCGCTCCTATTTCAGATAGCATACTGTGCTAGGCGGTATCTTAAAGCGCGTGGAATGGCGAGTAAAATGCACTACGAAACTTCTACGATAGGGCAATCAGAGACCCGATTAGATCATTTTACATTTTGGTTAATAAAAGTATTCAGCGAAATTCTATCACATTTGTTCAATTTACGTCGCTCCTATTTCAGATAGCATATTGGGCTAAGCGGCATCTCAAAGCGCATGAAATGACGAGTGAAATGCACTATTAAGCTTCTAGGGTGGGGCGAACAGAGACCCGATTAGATCATTTTACATTAAGGTAAATATAAGAATTCACGGAAATTCTATCACATTTGTTCAATTTACGTCGCTCCTATTTCAGATAGCGTACTGGGCTAGGCGGCATCTAAAAGCGCATGAAATGGCGAGTATAATGCACTATTAAACTTCTAGGATATCGCAAACAGAGACCCGATTAGATCATTTTATATTATGGTTAATTTAAGAATTCAGCGAAATTCTATCACATTTGTTCAATTTACGTCGCTCCTATTTCAGATAGCATACTGGGCTAGGCGGCATCTTAAAGCGCGTGGAGTGGCGAGTAAAACGCGCTATTAAACTTCTAGGATAAGGCAAACAGAGACCCGATTAGATCATTTTATATTACGCTTAATATGAGAATGCAGCGTAATTCCAGCACATTTGTTCAACTTACGTCGCTCCTATTTCAGATAGCGTACTGGGCTAGGCAGCATCTCAAAGCGCATGAAATGGCTAGTGAAATGCACTATTAGACTTCTATGGTAGGGCGAACAGAGGGCCGATTAGATCATTTTATATTATGGTTAATTTAACAATTCTGCGAAATTCTATCACATTTGTTCAATTTACGTCGTTCCTATTTCAGATAGCATACTGGGCTGGGCGGCATCTTAAAGCGCGTGGAATGGCGAGTAAAACGCACTATTAAACTTCTAGGCTAGGGCGAACAGAGACCCGAGCAGATCATTTTACATTATGGTTAATAAAAGAATTCAGCGTAATTCTATCACATTTGTTCAACTTACGTCGCTCCTATTTCAGATAGCGTATTGGGATAAGCGGCATCTCAAAGCGCATGAAATGGCGAGTGAAACGCACTATTAGACTTCTATGGTAGGGCTAACAGAGACCCGATTGCATCATTTTACATAAAGGTTAATATAAGAATTCAGGTGAATTCTATCACATTTGTTCAATTTACGTCGCTCCTATTCCAGACAGCGTATTGGGCTAAGCGGCATCTCAAAGCGCATGAAAGGGCAAGTAAAATGCGCTATCAAACTTCTAGGATAAGGCAAACAGAGACCCGATTAGATAATTTTATATTACGGTTAATATAAGAATTCAGCGTAATTCTATCACATTTGTTTAAGTTACGTCGCTCCTATTTCAGATAGCGTACTGGGCTAGGCGGCATCTTAAAGCGCGTGGAATGGCGAGTAAAATGCACTACTAATCTTCTATGATAGGGCAATCAGAGACCCGATTAGATCATTTTATATTTTGATTAATATAAGATTTCAGGGAAATTCTATCACATTTGTTCAATTTACGTCGCTCCTATTTCAGATAGCGTATTGGGCTAAGCGGGATCTCAAAGCGCATGAAATGGCGACTAAAATGCACTATTAAACTTCTAGGGTAGGGCAAACAGAGACACGATTAGATCATTTTATATTATGGTTAATTTAAGAATTCAACAAAATTCTATCTCATTTGTTCAACTTACGTCGCTCCTATTTCAGATAGCGTACTGGGCTAGGCGGCATCTTAAAGCGCGTGGAATGGCGAGTAAAATGCACTATTAAACTTCTGGGGTAGGGCAATCAGAGACCCGATTAGATCATTTTATATTATGGTTAATTTAACAATTCTGCGAAATCCTATCACATTTGTTCAATTTACGTCGTTCCTATTTCAGATAGCATACTGGGCTGGGCGGCATCTTAAAGCGCGTGGAATGGCGCGTAAAACGCACTATTAAACTTCTAGGGTAGGGCGAGCAAAGACCCGATTAGATCATTTTACATTAAGGTTAATATAAGAATTCAGGGAAATTCTATCACATTTGTTGAACATACGTCGCTCATATTTCAGATAGTGTACTGGGCTAAGCGGCATCTTAAAGTGCGTGGAAGCGCGAGTAAAATGCACTACTAAACTTCTATGATAGAGCAATCAGAGTCCCGTTTAGATCATTTTATATTTTGTTTAATATAAGATTTCAGGGAAATTCTATCACATTTGTTCAATTTACGTCGCTCGTATGTCATATAGTGTATTGGGCTAAGCGGCATCTCAAAGCGCATGAAATGGCGAGAGAAATGCCCTATTAAACTTCTTGGGTAGGGCGAACAGAGAGCCGATTACATCATTTTATGTTATGGTTAATTTAAGAGTTCGGCAAAATTCTATCACATTTGTTCAACTTACGTCGCTCCTATTTCAGATAGCGTACTGGGCTAGGCGGCATCTTAAAGCGCGTGGAATGGCGAGTAAAATGCACTATTAAACTTCTGTGGTAGGGCAATCAGAGACCCGATTAGATCATTTTATATTATGGTTAAGTTAACAATTCTGCGAAATTCTATCACATTTGTTCAATTTACGTCGTTTCTATTTCAGATAGCATACTTGGCTGGGCGGCATCTTAAAGCGCGTGGAATGGCGAGTAAAACGCACTATTAAACTTCTAGGGTAGGGCGAACAAATACCCGATTAGATCATTTTACATTAAGGTTAATATAAGAATTCAGGGAAATCCTATCACATTTGTTCAACATACGTCGCTCATATTTCAGATAGTGTACTGGGCTAGGCGGCATCTTAAAACGCGAAGAATGGCGAGTAAAATGCACTACTAAACTTCTATGATAGGGCAATCAGAGACCCGATTAGATCATTTTATATTTTGGTTAATATAAGAATTCAGCGAAATTCTATCACATTTGTTCAATTTACGGCGCTCCTATTTCAGATGGCTTATTGGCCTAAGCGGCATCGCAAAGCGCATGAAATGACGAGTGAAATGCACTATTAAACTTCTAGAGTAGGGCAATCAGAGACCCGATTAGATCATTTTATATTATGGTTAATTTAAGAATTCAGCGAAATCCTATCACATTTGTTCAATTCACGTCGCTCCTATTTCAGATAGCGTATTGGGCTAAGCGGCATCTCAAAGCGCAAGAAATGGCGAGTAAAATGCACTATTAAACTTCTAGGGTAGGGCACACAGAGACCCGATTAGATCATTTTATATTATGGTTAATTTAAGAATTCAGCGAAATCCTATCACATTTGTTCAATTTACGTCGCTCCTATTTCAGATAGCGTATTGGGCTAAGCGGCATCTCAAAGCGCATGAAATGGCGAGTAAAATGCACTATTAAACTTCTAGGGTAAGGCAAACAGAGACCCGATTAGATCATTTTATGTTACGGTTAATATAAGAATTCAGCGTAATTCTATCACATTTGAACAACTTACGTCGCTCCTATTTCAGATAGCGTACTGGGCTAGGCGGCATCTTAAATCGCGTGGAAGGGCGAGTAAAATGCACTACTAAACTTCTATGATAGGGCAATCAGAGTCCCGATTAGATCATTTTATATTTTGTTTACTATAAGATTTCAGGGAAATTCTATCACATTTGTTCAATTTACGTCGCTCCTATTTCAGATAGCGTATTGGGCTAAGCAGCATCTCAAAGCGCAAGAAATGGCGAGTAAAATGCACTATTAAACTTCTAGGGTAAGGCAAACAGAGACCCGATTAGATCATTTTATATTACGGTTAATATAAGAATTCAGCGTAATTCTATCACATTTGAACAACTTACGTCGCTCCTATTTCAGATAGCGTACTGGGCTAGGCGGCATCTTAAAGCGCGTGTAAGGGCGAGTAAAATGCACTACTAAACTTCTATGATAGGGCAATCAGAGACCCGATTAGATCATTTTATATTTTGGTTAATTTAAGAATTCAGCGAAATTCTATCACATTTGTTCAATTTACGTCGCTCCTATTTCAGATAGTGTACTGGGATAGGCGGCATCTTAAAGCGCGTGGAAGGGCGTGTAAAATGCACTACTAAACTTCTATGAGAGGGCAATCAGAGTCCCGTTTAGATCATTTTATATTTTGTTTAATATAAGATTTCAGGGAAATTCTATCACATTTGTTCAATTTACGTCGCTCCTATTTCAGATAGCGTATTGGGCTAAGGGGCATCTCAAAGCGCATGAAATGACGAGACAAATGCACTATTAAACTTCAATGATAGGGCAATCAGAGACCCGATTAGATCATTTTATATTTTGGTTAATATAAGAATTCAGCGAAATTCTATCACATTTGTTCAATTTACGTCGCTCCTATTTCAGATAGCGTATTGGGCTAAGCGGCATCTCAAAGCGCATGAAATGACGAATAAAATGCACTATTAAACTTCTAGGGTAGGGCAAACAGAGACCTGATTAGATCATTTTATATTTTGGTTAATATAAGAATTCAGCGAAATTCTATCACATTTGTTCAATTTACGTCGCTCATATTTCAGATAGCGTATTGGGCTAGGCGGCATCTCAAAGCGCATGAAATGACGAGTGAAATGCACTATTAAACTTCTAGGATAAGGCAAACAGAGACCCGATTAGATCATTTTATATTTTGGTTAATATAAGAATTCAGCGAAATTCTATCACATTTGTTCAATTTACGTCGCTCATATTTCAGATAGCCAACTGGGCTATGCGGCATCTTAAAGCGCGCGGAATGGCGAGTAAAATGCACTATTAAACTTCTATGCTAGGGCAATCAGAGACCCGATTAGATCATTTCATATTTTGGTTAATATGAGAATTCAGTGAAATTCTATCACATTTGTTTAATTTACGTCGCTCCTATTTCAGATAGCGTATTGGGCGAAGCGGCATCTCAAAGCGCATGAAATGGCGACTAAAATGCACTATTAAACTTCTAGGGTAGGGCAAGCAGAGACCCGATTAGATCATTTTATATTATGGTTAATTTAAGAATTCGGCGAAATTCTATCACATTTGTTCAATTTACGTCGCTCCTATTTCAGATAGCGCATTGGGCTAAGCGGCATCTCAAAGCGCATGAAATGGCGAGTAAAATGCACTATTAAACTTCTAGGGTAGGGCAAACAGCGACCCGATTAGATCATTTTATATTATGGTTAATTTAAGAATTCAGCAAAATTCTATCACATTTGTTCAATGTACGTCGCTCCTATTTCGGATAGCGTACTGGGCTAGGCGGCACCCTAAAGCGCGTGGAGTGGCGAGTAAAATGCACTATTAATCTTCTATGATAGGGCAATCAGAGACCCGATTAGATCATTTTATATTTTGGTTAATATAAGAATTCAGCGAAATTCTATCACAATTGTTCTATATACATCGCTCGTATTTCAGATAGCTTATTGTGCTTAGCGGCATCTCAAAGCGCATGAAATGACGAGTGAAATGCTCTATTAAACTTCTAGGGTAGGGCAAACAGAGACCCGATTAGATCATTTTATATTTTGGTTAATATAAGAATTCAGCGAAATTCTATCACATTTGTTCAATTTACGTCGCTCATATTTCAGATAGCGTATTGCACTAAGCGGCATATCAAAGCGCATGAAATGGCGAGTAAAATGCACTATTAAACTTCTAGAGTAGGGCCAACAGAGACCCGATTAAATCATTTTATATTATAGTTAATTTAAGAATTCAGCGAAATTCTATCACATTTGTTCAATTTACGTCGCTCCTATTTCAGATAGCGTATTGGGCAAAGCGGCATCTCAAAGCGCATGAAATGGCGAGTAAGGTGCAATACTAAACTTCTAGGATAAGGCAAACAGAGACCCGATTAGATCATTTTATATTTTGGTTAATATAAGAATTCAGCGATATTCTATCACATTTGTTCAATTTACGTCGCTCATATTTCAGATAGCGTATTGGGCTAAGCGGCATCTCAAAGCGCATGAAATGGCGAGCAAAATGCACTATTAAACTTCTAGGGTAGGGCAATCAGTGACCCGATAAGATCATCTTATATTATAGTTAATTTAAGAATTCAGCGAAATTCTATCACATTTATTCAATTTACGTCGCTCCTATTTCAAATAGCGTATTGGGCTAAGCGGCATCTCAAAGCGCATGAAATGGCGAGTAAAATGCAATACTAAACTTCCAGGATAAGGCAAACAGAGACCCGATTAGATCATTTTATATTATAGTTAATTTAAGAATTCAGCGAAATTCTATCACATTTGTTCAATTTACGTCGCTCCTATTTCGGATAGCGTATTGGGCTAAGCGGTATCTCAAAGCGCATGAAATGGCGAGTAAAATGCAATACTAAACTTCTAGGATAAGGCAAACAGAGACCCGATTAGATCATTTTATATTACGGTTAATATAAGAATTCAGCGTAATTCTATCACATTTGTTCAACTTACGTCGCTCCTAATTTAGATAGCGTACTGGGCTAGGCGGCATCTTAAAGCGCGTGGAATGGCGAGTAAAATGCACTGCTAAACTTCTATGATAGGGCAATCAGAGACCCGATTAGATCATTGTATATTTTGTTTAATATAAGATTTCAGGGACATTCTATCAAATTTGTTCAATTTACGTCGCTCCTATTTCAGATAGCGTATTGGGCTAACCGGCATCTCAAGGTCCACGAAATGGCGAATAAAATGCGCTATTAAACTTCTAGGCTAGGGCGAACAGAGACCCGATTAGATCATTTTACATTATGGTTCTTAAAAGAATTCAGCGAAATTCTAGCACATTTGTTCAACGTACGTCGCTCCTATTTCAGATAGCGTATTGGGATAAGCGGCATCTCAAAGCGCATGAAATGGCCAGTAAAATGCACTATCAAACTTCTAGGATAAGGCAAACAGAGACCCGATTAGATCATTTTATATTACGGTTAATATAAGAATTCAGCGTAATTCTATCACATTTGTTCAACTTACGTCGCTCCTATTTCAGGTAGCGCACTGGGCTAGGCGGCACCTTAAAGCGCGTGGAATGGCGAGTAAAATTCACTATTAAACTTCTAGGATAAGGCAAACAGAGACCCGATTAGATCATTTTATATTACGGTTAATATAAGAATTCGGCGTAGTTCTTTCACATTTGTTCAATTTACGTCGCTGCTATTCCAGATAGCTTATTGTGCTTAGCGGCATCTCAAAGCGCATGAAATGACGAGTGAAATGCACTATTAAACTTCTAGGGTAGGGCAAACAGAGACCCGATTAGATCATTTTATATTAAGGTTACTTTAAGAATTCAGCGAAATTCTATCACATTTGTTCAATTTACGTCGCTCCTATTTCAGATAGCGTATTGGGCAAAGCGGCATCTCAAAGCGCATGAAATGGCGAGTAAAGTGCAATACTAAACTTCTAGGATAAGGCAAACAGAGACCCGATTAGATCATTTTATATTTTGGTTAATATAAGAATTCAGCAAAATCCTATCACATTTGTTCAATTTACGTCGCTCCTATTTCAAATAGCTCATTGGGCGAAGCGGCGTCTCAAAGCGCATGAAATGACGAGTGAAATGCACTATTATACTTCTAGGGTAGGGCGAACAGAGACCCGAAGAGATCATTTTACATTAAGGTGAATATAAGAATGCAGCGTAATTCTGTCACATTTGTTCAATTTACGTCGCTCCTATTTCAGATAGCGTATTGGGCTAAGCGGCATCTCAAAGCGCATGAAATGACGAATAAAATGCACTATTAAACTTCTAGGGTAGGGCAAACAGAGACCTGATTAGATCATTTTATATTTTGGTTAATATAAGAATTCAGCGAAATTCTATCACATTTGTTCAATTTACGTCGCTCATATTTCAGATAGCGTATTGGGCTAGGCGGCATCTTAAAGCGCGTGGAATGGCGAGTAAAACGCACTATTAAACTTCTAGGGTAGGGCGAACAAAGACCCGATTAGATCATTTTACATTAAGGTTAATATAAGTATTCAGGGAAATTCTATCACATTTGTTCAACATACGTCGCTCATATTTCAGATAGTGTACTGGGCTAAGCGGCATCTTAAAGTGCGTGGAAGCGCGAGTAAAATGCACTACTAAACTTCTATGATAGAGCAATCAGAGTCCCGTTTAGATCATTTTATATTTTGTTTAATTTAAGATTTCAGGGAAATTCTATCACATTTGTTCAATTTACGCCGCTCCTATTTCAGATAGCGTATTGGGCTAAGCGGCATCTCAAAGCGCATGAAATGACGAGAGAAATGCACTATTAAACTTCTTGGGTAGGGCGAACAGAGACCCGATTACATCATTTTATGTTATGGTTAATTTAAGAGTTCGGCAAAATTCTATCACATTTGTTCAACTTACGTCGCTCCTATTTCAGATAGCGTACTGAGCTAGGCGGCATCTTAAAGCGCGTGGAATGGCGAGTAAAATGCACTATTAAACTTCTATGCTAGGGCAATCAGAGACCCGATTAGATCATTTCATATTTTGGTTAATATGAGAATTCAGCGAAATTCTATCACATTTGTTCAATTTACGTCGCTCCTATTTCAGATAGTGTACTGGGCTAGGCGGCATCTTAAAGCGCGTGGAAGGGCGTGTAAAATGCACTACTAAACTTCTATGAGAGGGCAATCAGAGTCCCGTTTAGATCATTTTATATTTTGTTTAATATAAGATTTCAGGGAAATTCTATCACATTTGTTCAATTTACGTCGCTCCTATTTCAGATAGCGTATTGGGCTAAGGGGCATCTCAAAGCGCATGAAATGACGAGAGAAATG
>CAKAJE020000228.1:0-80523 GCA_916610135.2 Macropis europaea
TCAATGCACATGCAATGGCGAGTAAAATGCACTATTAAACTTCTAGGGTAGGGCAATCAGAGACCCGATTAGATCATTTTATATTATGGTTAATACAAGGATTCAGCGAAATTCTATCACATTTGTTCAATTTACGTCGCTCCTATTTCATATAGCTAATTGGGCTATGCGGCATCTCAAAGCGCATGCAATTACGAGTGAAATGCACTATTAACCTTCTAGGGTCGGGCGAACAGAGACCGGATTAGATCATTTTACATTAAGGGTAATATAAGAATTCAGCGAAATTCTATCACATTTGTTCAATTTACGTCTTTGATATTTCAGATAGCGTACTGGGCTAAGCGGCATCTCAAAGCGCATGAAAGTGCGAGTATAATGCACTATTAAACTTCTAGGGTAGGGCAAACAGAGACCCGATTATATCATTTTATATTATGGTTAATTTAAGAATTCAGCAAAATTCTATCACATTTGTTCAATTTACGTCGTTCCTATTTCAGATAGCGTATTGGGCTAAGCGGCATCTCAAAGCGCATGGAATGACGAGTGAAAGGCACTATTAAACTTCTAGGGTAGGGCGAACAGAGAACCGATTAGATCATTTTACATTAAGGTTAATATAAGAATTCAGGGAAATTCTATCACATTTGTCCAATTTACGTCGTTCCTATTTCAGATAGCGTATTGGGCTAAGCGGCATCTCAAAGCGCATGAAATGGCGAGTAAAATGCACGATTAAACTTCTAGGCTAGGGCGAACAGAGACCCGATTAGATCATTTTACATTTTGTTTAACATAAGATTTCAGGGAAATTCTATCACATTTGTTCAATTTACGTCGCTCCTATTTCAGATAGCTTATAGGGCAAAGCAGCATCTCAAAGCGCATGAAATGATGAGTGAAATGCACTGTTAAACTTCTATGGTAGGGCAATCAGAGACCCGACTAGATCATTTTATATTATGGTTAATTTAAGAATTCAGCGACACTCTATCACATTTGTTCAATTTACGGCGCTCCTATTTCAGATAGCTTATTGGGCTAAGCGGCATCTCAAAGCGCATGAAATGTCGAGTGAAATGCACTATTAAACTTCTAGGGTAGGGCGAACAGAGACTCGATTAGATCATTTTATATTATGGTTAATTTAAGAATTCAGCGACATTCTATCACATTTGTTCAATTTACGTCGCTCCCATTTCAGATAGCGTATTGGGCTACGCGGCATCTTAAAGCGCGTGGAATGGCGAGTAAAATGCTCTACTAAACTTCTATGGTAGGGCAATCAGAGACCCGATCAGATCATTTTATATTTTGGTTAATATAAGGATTCAGCGAAATTCTATCACTTTTGTTCAACTTACGTCGCTCCTATTTCAGATAGCGTACTGGGCTAAGCGGCATCTCAAAGCGCAAGAAATGGCGAGTAAAATGCACTATTAAACTTCTAGGGTAGGGCAAACAGAGACTCGATAAGATCATTTTATATTATGGTTAATTTAAGAATTCAGCGAAACTCTATCACATTTGTTCAATTTATGTCGCTCCTATTTCAGATGGCGTATTGGGCTAAGCGGCATCTCAATGCGCATGAAATGGCGAGTAAAATGCACTATTAAACTTCTAGGATAAGGCAAACAGAGACCCGATTAGATCATTTTATATTACGGTTAATACAAGAATTCAGCGTAATTCTATCACATTTGTTCAACTACGTCGCTCCTATTTCAGACAGCATACTGGGCTAGGCGGCATCTTAAAGCGCGTGGAATGGTGAGTAAAATGCACTATTAAACTTCTATGATAGGGCTATCAGAGACCCGATTAGATCATTTTATATTTGGGTTAATATAAGAATTCAGGGAAATTCTATCACATTTGTTCAATTTACGTCGCTCCTATTTCAGATAGCGTATTGGGCTAGGCGGCATCTCAATGCGCATGAAATGGCGAGTAAAATGCACTATTAAACTTCTAGGGTAGGACAAACAGAGACCCGATCAGATCATTTTATATTATGGTTAATTTAAGAATTCAGCAAAATTCTATCACATTTGTTCAATTTACGTCGCTCCTATTTCAGATAGCGTACTGGGCTAGGCGGCAACTTAAAGCGCGTGGAATAGCGAGTAAAATGCACTATTAAACTTCTATGATAGGGCAATCAGTGACCCGATTAGATCATTTTATATTATAGTTAATTTAAGAATTCAGCGAAATCCTATCACGTTTGTTCAATTTACGTCGCTCCAATTCCAGATAGCGTATTTGGATAAGCGGCATCTCAAAGCGCATGAAATGGCGAGTAAAATGCACTATTAAACGTCTAGGCTAGGGCGAACAGAGACCCGATTAGATCATTGTATATTATGGTTAATTTAAGAATTCAACGAAATTCTATCACATTTGTTCGATTTACGTCGCTCCTATTTCAGATAGCGTATTGGGCTAAGCGGCATCTCAAAGCGGATGAAATGGCGAGTAAAATGCACTATTAAACTTCTAGGGTAAGGCAAACAGAGACCCGATTAGATCATATTACATTATGGTTAATAAAAGAATTAAGAGTAATTCTATCACATTTGTTCAATTTACGTCACTCCTATTTCAGATAGCCTACTGGGCTAGCCGGCATCTTAAAGCGCGTGGAATGGCGAGTAAAATGCAGTACTAAACTTCTATGATAGGGCAATCGGAGTCCCGATTAGATCATTTTATATTTTGTTTAATATAAGATTTCAGGGAAATTCTATCACATTTGTTCAATTTACGTCGCTCCTATTTCAGATAGCGTATTGGGCTACGCGGGATCTCAAAGCGCATTAAATGGCGAGCAAAATGCACTATCAAACATCTAGGGTATTGCAAACAGAGACCCGATTAGATCATTTTATATTATGGTTAATTTAAGAATTCAACGAAATTCTATCACACTTCTTCAATTTACGTCGCTCCTATTTCAGATAGCGTATTGGGCTAAGAGGCATCTCAAAGCGCATGAAATGTCGAGTAAAATGCACTATTAAACTTCTAGGGTAGGGCGAACAGAGAACCGATTAGATCATTTTACATTAAGGTTAATATAAGAATTCAGGGAAATTCTATCACGTTTGTTCAATATACGTCGCTACTATTTCAGATAGCGTATTGGGCTAAGCGGCATCTCAAAGCGCATGAAATGACGAGTGAAAGGCACTATTAAACTTCTAGGGTTGGGCGAACAAAGACCCGATTAGATCATTTTACATTAAGGTTAATATAAGAACTCACGCAAATTCTATCACATTTGTTCAATTTACGTCGCTCCTATTTCAGATAGCGTATTGGGATAAGCGGCATCTCAAGGTGCATGAAATGGGGAGTAAAATGCACTATTAAACTTCTAGGGTAGGGCAATCAGAGACCCGATTAGATCATTTTATATTTTGGTTAATATAAGAATTCAGCGAAATTCTATCACATTTGTTCAATTTACGTCGCTCCTATTTCAGATAGCGTATTGGGCTAAGCTGCATCTCAAAGCGCATGAAATGGCGTGTAAAATGCACTATTAAGCTTCTACGCTAGGGCGAAGAGAGACCCGATTAGATCATTTAACATTATGGTTAATAAAAGAATTCAGCGAAATTCTATCACATTTGTTCAACTTACGTCGCTCCTATTTCAGATAGCGTACTGGGCTGGGCGGCATCTTAAATCGCGTGGAAGGGCGAGTAAAATGCACTACTAAACTTCTATGATAGGGCAATCAGAGAGCCGATTAGATCATTTTATATTTTGGTTAATATAAGAATTCAGCGAAATTCTATCACATTTGTTCAATTTGCGTCGCTCCTATTTCAGATAGCGTATTGGGCTAAGCGGCATCTCAAAGGGCATGAAATGACGAATAAAATGCACTATTAAGCTTGTGCGCTAGGGCGAACAGAGACCCGATTAGATCATTTAACATTATGGTAAATAAAAGAATTCAGCGAAATTCTATCACATTTGTTCAATTTACGTCGCTCCTATTTCAGATAGCGTACTGGGCTAGGCGGCATCTTAAAGCGCGTGGAATGTCGAGTAAAATGCACTATTAAACTTCTAGGATAAGGCAAACGGAGACCCGATTAGACCATTTTATATTACGGTTAATATAAGAATTCAGCGTTATTCTATCACATTTGTTCAACTTACGTCGCTCCTATTTCAGAAAGCGTACTCGGATAGGCGGCATCTTAAAGCGCGTGGAATGGCGAGTAAAATGCACTATTAATCTTCTCGGGTAATGCAAACAGAGACCCGATTAGATCATTTTATATTACGGTTAATATAAGATTTCAGGGAAATTCTATCACATTTGTTCAATTTACGTCGCTCCTATTTCAGATAGCTATTGGGCTAAGCGGCATCTCAAAGCGCATGAAATGACGAGAAGAAATGCACTATTAAACTTCTTGGGTAGGGCGAACAGAGACCCGATTAGATCATTTTATATTATGGTTAATATAAGAATTCAGCGAAATTCTATCACATTTGTTCAATTTACGTCGCTCCTATTTCAGATAGCGTATTGGGCTAAGCGGCATCTCAAAGCGCATGAAATGACGAATAAAATGCACTATTAAGCTTGTTCGCTAGGGCGAACAGAGACCCGATTAGATCATTTAACATTATGTTAAATAAAAGAATTCAGCGAAATTCTATCACATTTGTTCAATTTACGTCGCTCCTATTTCAGATAGCGTACTGGGCTAGGCAGCATCTCAAAGCGCATGAAATGACGAGTAAAATGCTCTATTAAACTTCTAGGGTAGGGCAAACAGAGACCCGGTTAGGTCATTTCATATTATGGTTAATTTAAGAATTCAGCGAAATTCTATCACATTTGTTCAATGTACGTCGCTCCTATTTCAGATAGCGTACTGGGCTAAGCGGCATCTCAAAGCGCATGAAATGGCGAGTAAAATGCACTATTAAACTTCTAGGGTAGGGCAATGAGAGACCCGATTAGATCATTTTATATTTTGGATAATATAAGAATTCAGCGAAATTCTATCACATTTGTTCAATTTACGTCGCTCCTATTTCAGATAGCTATTGGGCTAAGCGGCATCTCAAAGCGCATGAAATGACGAGAGAAATGCACTATTAAACTTCTTGGGTAGGGCGAACAGAGACCCGATTACATCATTTTATATTATGGTTAATTTAAGAATACAGCAAAATTCTATCACATTTGTTCAATTTACGTCGCTCCTATTTCAGATAGCGTGCTGGGCTACGCGGTATCTTAAAGCGCGTGGAAGGGCGAGTAAAATGCACTACTAACCTTCTATGATAGGGCAATCAGAGTCCCGTTTAGATCATTTTATATTTTCTTTAATATAAGATTTCAGGGAAATTCTATCACATTTGTTCAACTTAGGTCGCTCCTATTTCAGATAGCGTACTGGGCTAGGCGGCATCTCAAAGCGGGTGGAATGGCGAGTAAAATGCACTCTTAAACATCTATGATAGGGCAATCAGAGACCCGATTAGATCATTTTATATTTTGGTTAATATAAGAATTCAGCGAAATTCTATCACATTTGTTCAATTTACGTCGCTCCTATTTCAGATAGCGTATTGGGCTAAGCGGCATCTCAAAGCACATGGAATGGTGAGTGAAATGCACTATTAAACTTCTAGGGTAGGGCGAACAGAGACCCGAATAGATCATTTTATATTACGGTTAATATAAGAATTCAGCGTAATTCTATCACATTTGTTCAACTAACGTCGCTCCTATTTCAGATAGCGTACTGCGCTAGGCGGCATCTTAAAGCGCGTGGAAGGGCGAGTAAAATGCACTACTAAACTTCTATGATAGGGCAATCAGAGTTCCGAATAGATCATTTTATATTTTGTTTACTATAACATTTCAGGGAAATTCTATCACATTTGTTCAATTTACGTCGCTCCTATTTCAGATAGCGTATTGGGCTAAGCGGCATCTCAAAGCGCATGAAATGGCGAGCAAAATGCACTATTAAACTTCTAGGGTAGGGCAAACAGAGACCCGATTAGATCATTTCATATTATGGTTTATTTAAGAATTCAGAAAAATTCTATCACATTTGTTATAATTTACGTCGCTCCTATTTCAGATAGCTTATTGGGCTAAGCGGCATCTCAAAGCGCATGAAATGACGAGTGAAATGCACTACTAAACTTCTAGGATAGGGCAAACAGAGACCCGATCAGATCATTTTATATTACGGTTAATATAAGAATTCAGCGTAATTCCATCACATTTGTTCAACTTACGTCGCTCCTATTTCAGATAGCGTACTGGGCTAGACGGCATCTTAAAGCGCTTGGAATGGCGAGTAAAATGCACTACTAAACTTCTATGATAGGGCAATCAGAGACCCGATTAGATCATTTTATATTTTGTTTAATATAAGACTTCAGGGAAATTCTATCACATTTGTTCAATTTACATCGCTCCTATTTCAGATAGGTTACAGTGCTAAGCGGCATATTAAAGCGCATGAAATGACGAGAGAAATGCACTATCAAACTTCTAGGGTAGGGCGAACAGAGACCCGATTAGATCATTTTATATTATGGTTAATTTAAGAATTCAGCAAAATTCTGTCACATTTGTTCAATTTACGTCGCTCCTATTTCAGATAGGGTACTGGGCTAGGCGGCATCTTAATGCGCGTGGAATGGCGAGTGAAATTCACTATTTAACATCGATGATAGGGCAATCAGAGACCCGATTAGATCATTTTATATTTGGGTTAATATAAGACTTCAGGGAAATTCTATCACATTTGTTCAATTTACATCGCTCCTATTTCAGATAGGTTACAGTGCTAAGCGGCATCTTAAAGCGCATGAAATGACGAGAGAAATGCACTATCAAACTTCTAGGGTAGGGCAAACAGAGACCCGATTAGATCATTTTATATTACCGTTAATTTAAGGATTCAGCAAAATTCTATCACATTTGTTCAATTTACGTCGCTCCTATTTTAGATAGCGTACTGGGCTAGGCGGTAACTTAAAGCGCGTGGAATGGCGAGTAAAATGCACTATTAAACCTCTAGGCTAGGGCGAACAGAGACCCGATTAGATCATTTTACATTATGGTTCATACAAGAATTCAGCGAAATTCTATCACATTTGTGAACTTACGTCGCTCCTATTTCAGATAGCGTATTGGGCTAAGAGGCATCTCAAAGCGCATGAAATGGCGAGTGAAATGCACTATTAGACTTCTATGGTAGGGCGATCAGAGACCCGATTAGATCATTTTACATTAAGGTTAATATAAGAGTTCACGGAAATTCTATCACATTTGTTCAATTTACGTCGCTCCTATTTCAGATAGCGTATTGGGCTATGCGGCATCTCAATGCACATGCAATGGCGAGTAAAATGCACTATTAAACTTCTAGGGTAGGGCAATCAGAGACCCGATTAGATCATTTTATATTATGGTTAATACAAGGATTCAGCGAAATTCTATCACATTTGTTCAATTTACGTCGCTCCTATTTCATATAGCTAATTGGGCTATGCGGCATCTCAAAGCGCATGCAATTACGAGTGAAATGCACTATTAACCTTCTAGGGTAGGGCGAACAGAGACCGGATTAGATCATTTTACATTAAGGGTAATATAAGAATTCAGCGAAATTCTATCACATTTGTTCAATTTACGTCTTTGATATTTCAGATAGCGTACTGGGCTAAGCGGCATCTCAAAGCGCATGAAAGTGCGAGTATAATGCACTATTAAACTTCTAGGGTAGGGCAAACAGAGACCCGATTATATCATTTTATATTATGGTTAATTTAAGAATTCAGCAAAATTCTATCACATTTGTTCAATTTACGTCGTTCCTATTTCAGATAGCGTATTGGGCTAAGCGGCATCTCAAAGCGCATGGAATGACGAGTGAAAGGCACTATTAAACTTCTAGGGTAGGGCGAACAGAGAACCGATTAGATCATTTTACATTAAGGTTAATATAAGAATTCAGGGAAATTCTATCACATTTGTCCAATTTACGTCGTTCCTATTTCAGATAGCGTATTGGGCTAAGCGGCACCTCAAAGCGCATGAAATGGCGAGTAAAATGCACTATTAAACTTCTAGGCTAGGGCGAACAGAGACCCGATTAGATCATTTTACATTTTGTTTAACATAAGATTTCAGGGAAATTCTATCACATTTTTTCAATTTACGTCGCTCCTATTTCAGATAGCGTATTGGGCTAAGCTGCATCTCAAAGCGCAAGAAATGGCTCGTAAAATGCACTATTAAACTTCTAGGGTAGGGCAAACAGAGACCGGATTAGATCATTTTATATTTTGGTTAATATAAGAATTCAGCGAAATTCTATCACATTTGTTCAATTTACTTCGCTCCTATTTCAGATAGCGACTTGTGCTAAGCGGCATCTCAAAGCGCAAGAAATGGCGAGTAAAATGCACTATTAACCTTCTCGGGTAGGGCAAACAGAGACCCCATTAGATCATTTTATATTATGGTTAATTTAAGAATTCAGCGAAATTCTATCACATTTGTTCAATTTACGTCGCTCCTATTTCAGATAGCGTATTGGGCTAAGCGGCATCTCACAGCGCACGAAAGGGCGAGTAAAATGCACTATTAAGCTTCTAGGGTTGGGCACATAGAGACCCGAATAGATCATTTTATATTATGGTTAATTTAAGAATTCAGCGAAATCCTATCACATTTGTTCATTTTACGTCGCTCCTATTTCCGATAGCGTATTGGGCTAAGCGGCATCTCAAAGCGCATGAAATGGCGAGTAAAATGCACCATTAAACTTCTAGGGCAGGGCGAACAGAGACCCGATTAGATCATTTTACATTAAGGTTATTGTAAGTATTCAGGGAACTTCTATCACATTTGTTCAATTTACGTCGCTCCTATTTCAGACAGCTAATTGGGCTAAGCGGCATCTCAAAGCGCATGAAATGACGAGTAAAATGCACTATTAAACTTCTAGGGTAGGGCAATCAGAGACCCGATTACATCATTTTATATTATGGTTAATTTAAGAATTCAGCAAAATTCTATCACATTTGTTCAATTTACGTCGTTCCTATTTCATATAGCATACTGGGCTGGGCGGCATCTTAAAGCGCGTGGAATGGCGAGTAAAATGCACTATTAATCTTCTATGATAGGGCAATCAGAGACCCGATTAGATCATTTTATATTTTGGTTAATATAAGAATTCAGCGAAATTCTATCACATTTGTTCAATTTGCGTCGATCCTATTTCAGATAGCGTATTGGGCTAAGCGGCATCTCAAAGCGCATGAAATGGCGAGTAAAATGCACCATTAAACTTCTAGGGCAGGGCGAACAGAGACCCGATTAGATCATTTTACATTAAGGTTAATATAAGTATTCAGGGAACTTCTATCACATTTGTTCAATTTACGTCGCTCCTATTTCAGACAGCTAATTGGGCTAAGCGGCATCTCAAAGCGCATGAAATGACGAGTAAAATGCACTATTAAACTTCTAGGGTAGGGCAATCAGAGACCCGATTACATCATTTTATATTATGGTTAATTTAAGAATTCAGCAAAATTCTATCACATTTGTTCAATTTACGTCGTTCCTATTTCATATAGCATACTGGGCTGGGCGGCATCGTAAAGCGCGTGGAATGGCGAGTAAAATGCACTATTAATCTTCTATGATAGGGCAATCAGAGACCCGATTAGATCATTTTATATTTTGGTTAATATAAGAATTCAGCGAAATTCTATCACATTTGTTCAATTTGCGTCGCTCCTATTTCAGATAGCGTATTGGGCTAAGCGGCATCTCAAAGCGCATGAAATGACGAATAAAATGCACTATTAAGCTTGTGCGCTAGGGCGAACAGAGACCCGATTAGATCATTTAACATTATGGTAAATAAATGAATTCAGCAAAATTCTATCACATTTGTTCAATTTACGTCGCTCCTATTTCAGATAGCGTACTGGGCTACGCGGTATCTTAAAGCGCGTGGAATGGCGAGTAAAATGCACTATTAAACTTCTAGGATAAGGCAAACGGAGACCCGATTAGACCATTTTATATTACGGTTAATATAAGAATTCAGCGTTATTCTATCACATTTGTTCAACTTACGTCGCTCCTATTTCAGAAAGCGTATTCGGATAGGCGGCATCTTAAAGCGCGTGGAATGGCGAGTAAAATGCACTATTAATCTTCTCGGGTAATGCAAACAGAGACCCGATTAGATCATTTTATATTACGGTTAATATAAGATTTCAGGGAAATTCTATCACATTTGTTCAATTTACGTCGCTCCTATTTCAGATAGCTATTGGGCTAAGCGGCATCTCAAAGCGCATGAAATGACGAGAAGAAATGCACTATTAAACTTCTTGGGTAGGGCGAACAGAGACCCGATTACATCATTTTATATTATGGTTAACATAAGAATTCAGCGAAATTCTATCACATTTGTTCAATTTGCGTCGCTCCTATTTCAGATAGCGTATTGGGCTAAGCGGCATCTCAAAGCGCATGAAATGGCGAATAAAATGCACTATTAATCTTGTTCGCTAGGGCGATCAGAGACCCGATTAGATCATTTAACATTATGTTAAATAAAAGAATTCAGCGAAATTCTATCACATTTGTTCAATTTACGTCGCTCCTATTTCAGATAGCGTACTGGGCTAGGCAGCATCTCAAAGCGCATGAAATGACGAGTAAAATGCTCTATTAATCTTCTAGGGTAGGGCAAACAGAGACCCGATTAGGTCATTTCATATTATGGATAATTTAAGAATTCAGCGAAATTCTATCACATTTGTTCAATGTACGTCGCTCCTATTTCAGATAGCGTACTGGGCTAAGCGGCATCTCAAAGCGCATGAAATGGCGAGTAAAATGCACTATTAAACTTCTAGGGTAGGGCAATGAGAGACCCGATTAGATCATTTTATATTTTGGATAATATAAGAATTCAGCGAAATTCTATCACATTTGTTCAATTTACGTCGCTCCTATTTCAGATAGCGTATTGGGCTAAGCGGCATCTCAAAGCACATGGAATGGTGAGTGAAATGCACTATTAAACTTCTAGGGTAGGGCGAACAGAGCCCGAATAGATCATTTTATATTACGGTTAATATAAGAATTCAGCGTAATTCTATCACATTTGTTCAACTAACGTCGCTCCTATTTCAGATAGCGTACTGCGCTAGGCGGCATCTTAAAGCGCGTGGAAGGGCGAGTAAAATGCACTACTAAACTTCTATGATAGGGCAATCAGAGTTCCGAATAGATCATTTTATATTTTGTTTACTATAACATTTCAGGGAAATTCTATCACATTTGTTCAATTTACGTCGCTCCTATTTCAGACAGCTTATTGGGCTAAGCGGCATCTCAAAGCGCATGAAATGACGAGTAAAATGCACTATTAAACTTCTAGGGTAGGGCAATCAGAGACCCGATTAGATCATTTTATATTATGGTTAATTTAAGAATTCAGCAAAATTCTATCACATTTGTTCAATTTACTTCGTTCCTATTTCAGATAGCATACTGGGCTAGGCGGCATCTTAAAGCGCGTGGAATGGCGAGTAAAATGCACTATTAATCTTCTATGATAGGGCAATCAGAGACCCGATTAGATCATTTTATATTTTGGTTAATATAAGAATTCAGCGAAATTCTATCACATTTGTTCAATTTGCGTCGCTCCTATTTCAGATAGCGTATTGGGCTAAGCGGCATCTCAAAGCGCATGAAATGACGAATAAAATGCACTATTAAGCTTGTACGCTAGGGCGAACAGAGACCCGGTTAGATCATTTAACATTATGTTAAATTAAAGAATTCAGCGAAATTCTATCACATTTGTTCAATTTACGTCGCTCCTATTTCAGATAGCGTACTGGGCTAGGCGGCATCTCAAAGCGCATGAAATGACGAGTAAAATGCTCTATTAAACTTCTAGGGTAGGGCAAACAGAGACCCGATTAGGTCATTTCATATTATGGTTAATTTAAGAATTCAGCGAAATTCTATCACATTTGTTCAAGTTACATCGCTCCTATTTCGGATAGCTTATTGGGCTAAGCGGCATCTCAAAGCGCATGAAATGGCGAGTAAAATGCACTATTAAACTTCTAGGATAAGGCAAACAGAGACCCGATTAGATGATTTTATATTACGGTTAATATAAGAATTCAGCGTAATTCTGTCACATTTGTTCAAGTTACGTAGCTCCTATTTCATATAGCGTACTGGGCTAGGCGGCAACTTAAACCGCGTGGAATGGCGAGTAAAATGCACTATTAAACTTCTATGATAGGGCAATCAGAGACCCGATTAGTTCATTTTATATTTTGGTTAATATAAGAATCCAGCGAAATTCTATCACATTTGTTCAATTTACGTCGCTCCTATTTCAGATAGCGTATTGGGCTAAGCGGCATCTCAAAGCGCACGAAAGGGCGAGTAAAATGCACTATTAAACTTCTAGGGTGGGGCAAGCAGAGACCCGATCAGATCATGTTATATTACGGTTAATATAAGAATTCAGCGAAGTTCTATCACATTTGTTCAATTTACGTCGCTCCTATTTCAGATAGCTTATTGGGCTAAGCGGCAACTCAGAGCGCATGAAAGACGAGTGAAATGCACTGTTAAACTTCTAGGGTAGGGCGAACAAAGACCCGATTAGATCATTTTACATTAAGGTTAAAATAAGAATTCAGCGAAATTCTATCACATTTGTTCAATTTACGTCGCTCCTATTTCAGATAGCGTATTGGGCTAAGCTGCATCTCAAAGCGCAAGAAATGGCTCGTAAAATGCACTATTAAACTTCTAGGGTAGGGCAAACAGAGACCGGATTAGATTATTTTATATTTTGGTTAATATAAGTATTCAGCGAAATTCTATCACATTTGTTCAATTTACGTCGCTCCTATTTCAGATAGCGTATTGGGATAAGCGGCATCTCAAGGTGCATGAAATGGGGAGTAAAATGCACTATTAAACTTCTAGGGTAGGGCAATCAGAGACCCGATTAGATCATTTTATATTTTGGTTAATATAAGAATTCAGCGAAATTCTATCACATTTGTTCAATTTACGTCGCTCCTATTTCAGATAGCGTATTGGGCTAAGCTGCATCTCAAAGCGCATGAAATGGCGTGTAAAATGCACCATTAAACTTCTAGGGCAGGGCGAACAGAGACCCGATTAGATCATTTTACATTAAGGTTAATATAAGTATTCAGGGAACTTCTATCACATTTGTTCAATTTACGTCGCTCCTATTTCAGACAGCTAATTGGGCTAAGCGGCATCTCAAAGCGCATGAAATGACGAGTAAAATGCACTATTAAACTTCTAGGGTAGGGCAATCAGAGACCCGATTACATCATTTTATATTATGGTTAATTTAAGAATTCAGCAAAATTCTATCACATTTGTTCAATTTACGTCGTTCCTATTTCATATAGCATACTGGGCTGGGCGGCATCGTAAAGCGCGTGGAATGGCGAGTAAAATGCACTATTAATCTTCTATGATAGGGCAATCAGAGACCCGATTAGATCATTTTACATTAAGGTTAAAATAAGAATTCAGCGAAATTCTATCACATTTGTTCAATTTACGTCGCTCCTATTTCAGATAGCGTATTGGGCTAAGCTGCATCTCAAAGCGCAAGAAATGGCTCGTAAAATGCACTATTAAACTTCTAGGGTAGGGCAAACAGAGACCGGATTAGATTATTTTATATTTTGGTTAATATAAGTATTCAGCGAAATTCTATCACATTTGTTCAATTTACGTCGCTCCTATTTCAGATAGCGTATTGGGATAAGCGGCATCTCAAGGTGCATGAAATGGGGAGTAAAATGCACTATTAAACTTCTAGGGTAGGGCAATCAGAGACCCGATTAGATCATTTTATATTTTGGTTAATATAAGAATTCAGCGAAATTCTATCACATTTGTTCAATTTACGTCGCTCCTATTTCAGATAGCGTATTGGGCTAAGCTGCATCTCAAAGCGCATGAAATGGCGTGTAAAATGCACTATTAAGCTTCTACGCTAGGGCGAAGAGAGACCCGATTAGATCATTTAACATTATGGTTAATAAAAGAATTCAGCGAAATTCTATCACATTTGTTCAACTTACGTCGCTCCTATTTCAGATAGCGTACTGGGCTGGGCGGCATCTTAAATCGCGTGGAAGGGCGAGTAAAATGCACTACTAAACTTCTATGATAGGGCAATCAGAGAGCCGATTAGATCATTTTATATTTTGGTTAATATAAGAATTCAGCGAAATTCTATCACATTTGTTCAATTTGCGTCGCTCCTATTTCAGATAGCGTATTGGGCTAAGCGGCATCTCAAAGGGCATGAAATGACGAATAAAATGCACTATTAAGCTTGTGCGCTAGGGCGAACAGAGACCCGATTAGATCATTTAACATTATGGTAAATAAATGAATTCAGCAAAATTCTATCACATTTGTTCAATTTATGTCGCTCCTATTTCAGATAGCGTACTGGGCTACGCGGTATCTTAAAGCGCGTGGAATGTCGAGTAAAATGCACTATTAAACTTCTAGGATAAGGCAAACGGAGACCCGATTAGACCATTTTATATTACGGTTAATATAAGAATTCAGCGTTATTCTATCACATTTGTTCAACTTACGTCGCTCCTATTTCAGAAAGCGTATTCGGATAGGCGGCATCTTAAAGAGCGTGGAATGGCGAGTAAAATGCACTATTAATCTTCTCGGGTAATGCAAACAGAGACCCGATTAGATCATTTTATATTACGGTTAATATAAGATTTCAGGGAAATTCTATCACATTTGTTCAATTTACGTCGCTCCTATTTCAGATAGCTATTGGGCTAAGCGGCATCTCAAAGCGCATGAAATGACGAGAAGAAATGCACTATTAAACTTCTTGGGTAGGGCGAACAGAGACCCGATTACATCATTTTATATTATGGTTAATATAAGAATTCAGCGAAATTCTATCACATTTGTTCAATTTGCGTCGCTCCTATTTCAGATAGCGTATTGGGCTAAGCGGCATCTCAAAGCGCATGAAATGACGAATAAAATGCACTATTAAGCTTGTTCGCTAGGGCGAACAGAGACCCGATTAGATCATTTAACATTATGTTAAATAAAAGAATTCAGCGAAATTCTATCACATTTGTTCAATTTACGTCGCTCCTATTTCAGATAGCGTATTGGGCTAAGCGGCATCTCAAAGCACATGGAATGGTGAGTGAAATGCACTATTAAACTTCTAGGGTAGGGCGAACAGAGACCCGAATAGATCATTTTATATTACGGTTAATATAAGAATTCAGCGTAATTCTATCACATTTGTTCAACTAACGTCGCTCCTATTTCAGATAGCGTACTGCGCTAGGCGGCATCTTAAAGCGCGTGGAAGGGCGAGTAAAATGCACTACTAAACTTCTATGATAGGGCAATCAGAGTTCCGAATAGATCATTTTATATTTTGTTTACTATAACATTTCAGGGAAATTCTATCACATTTGTTCAATTTACGTCGCTCCTATTTCAGATAGCGTATTGGGCTAAGCGGCATCTCAAAGCGCATGAAATGGCGAGCAAAATGCACTGTTAAACTTCTAGGGTAGGGCAAACAGAGACCCGATTAGATCATTTCATATTATGGTTTATTTAAGAATTCAGAAAAATTCTATCACATTTGTTATAATTTACGTCGCTCCTATTTCAGATAGCTTATTGGGCTAAGCGGCATCTCAAAGCGCATGAAATGACGAGTGAAATGCACTACTAAACTTCTAGGATAGGGCAAACAGAGACCCGATCAGATCATTTTATATTACGGTTAATATAAGAATTCAGCGTAATTCTATCACATTTGTTCAACTTACGTCGCTCCTATTTCAGATAGCGTACTGGGCTAGACGGCATCTTAAAGCGCTTGGAATGGCGAGTAAAATGCACTACTAAACTTCTATGATAGGGCAATCAGAGACCCGATTAGATCATTTTATATTTTGTTTAATATAAGACTTCAGGGAAATTCTATCACATTTGTTCAATTTACATCGCTCCTATTTCAGATAGGTTACAGTGCTAAGCGGCATATTAAAGCGCATGAAATGACGAGAGAAATGCACTATCAAACTTCTAGGGTAGGGCGAACAGAGACCCGATTAGATCATTTTATATTATGGTTAATTTAAGAATTCAGCAAAATTCTGTCACATTTGTTCAATTTACGTCGCTCCTATTTCAGATAGGGTACTGGGCTAGGCGGCATCTTAATGCGCGTGGAATGGCGAGTGAAATTCACTATTTAACATCGATGATAGGGCAATCAGAGACCCGATTAGATCATTTTATATTTGGGTTAATATAAGACTTCAGGGAAATTCTATCACATTTGTTCAATTTACATCGCTCCTATTTCAGATAGGTTACAGTGCTAAGCGGCATATTAAAGCGCATGAAATGACGAGAGAAATGCACTATCAAACTTCTAGGGTAGGGCAAACAGAGACCCGATTAGATCATTTTATATTACCGTTAATTTAAGGATTCAGCAAAATTCTATCACATTTGTTCAATTTACGTCGCTCCTATTTTAGATAGCGTACTGGGCTAGGCGGTAACTTAAAGCGCGTGGAATGGCGAGTAAAATGCACTATTAAACCTCTAGGCTAGGGCGAACAGAGACCCGATTAGATCATTTTACATTATGGTTCATACAAGAATTCAGCGAAATTCTATCACATTTGTGAACTTACGTCGCTCCTATTTCAGATAGCGTATTGGGCTAAGGGGCATCTCAAAGCGCATGAAATGGCGAGTGAAATGCACTATTAGACTTCTATGGTAGGGCGATCAGAGACCCGATTAGATCATTTTACATTAAGGTTAATATAAGAGTTCACGGAAATTCTATCACATTTGTTCAATTTACGTCGCTCCTATTTCAGATAGCGTATTGGGCTATGCGGCATCTCAATGCACATGCAATGGCGAGTAAAATGCACTATTAAACTTCTAGGGTAGGGCAATCAGAGACCCGATTAGATCATTTTATATTATGGTTAATACAAGGATTCAGCGAAATTCTATCACATTTGTTCAATTTACGTCGCTCCTATTTCATATAGCTAATTGGGCTATGCGGCATCTCAAAGCGCATGCAATTACGAGTGAAATGCACTATTAACCTTCTAGGGTAGGGCGAACAGAGACCGGATTAGATCATTTTACATTAAGGGTAATATAAGAATTCAGCGAAATTCTATCACATTTGTTCAATTTACGTCTTTCATATTTCAGATAGCGTACTGGGCTAAGCGGCTTCTCAAAGCGCATGAAAGTGCGAGTATAATGCACTATTAAACTTCTAGGGTAGGGCAAACAGAGACCCGATTATATCATTTTATATTATGGTTAATTTAAGAATTCAGCAAAATTCTATCACATTTGTTCAATTTACGTCGTTCCTATTTCAGATAGCGTATTGGGCTAAGCGGCATCTCAAAGCGCATGGAATGACGAGTGAAAGGCACTATTAAACTTCTAGGGTAGGGCGAACAGAGAACCGATTAGATCATTTTACATTAAGGTTAATATAAGAATTCAGGGAAATTCTATCACATTTGTCCAATTTACGTCGTTCCTATTTCAGATAGCGTATTGGGCTAAGCGGCATCTCAAAGCGCATGAAATGGCGAGTAAAATGCACGATTAAACTTCTAGGCTAGGGCGAACAGAGACCCGATTAGATCATTTTACATTTTGTTTAACATAAGATTTCAGGGAAATTCTATCACATTTTTTCAATTTACGTCGCTCCTATTTCAGATAGCGTATTGGGCTAAGCTGCATCTCAAAGCGCAAGAAATGGCTCGTAAAATGCACTATTAAACTTCTAGGGTAGGGCAAACAGAGACCGGATTAGATCATTTTATATTTTGGTTAATATAAGAATTCAGCGAAATTCTATCACATTTGTTCAATTTACTTCGCTCCTATTTCAGATAGCGACTTGTGCTAAGCGGCATCTCAAAGCGCAAGAAATGGCGAGTAAAATGCACTATTAACCTTCTCGGGTAGGGCAAACAGAGACCCCATTAGATCATTTTATATTATGGTTAATTTAAGAATTCAGCGAAATTCTATCACATTTGTTCAATTTACGTCGCTCCTATTTCAGATAGCGTATTGGGCTAAGCGGCATCTCACAGCGCACGAAAGGGCGAGTAAAATGCACTATTAAGCTTCTAGGGTTGGGCACATAGAGACCCGATTAGATCATTTTATATTATGGTTAATTTAAGAATTCAGCGAAATCCTATCACATTTGTTCAACTTACGTCGCTCCTATTTCAGATAGCGTACTGGGCTGGGCGGCATCTTAAATCGCGTGGAAGGGCGAGTAAAATGCACTACTAAACTTCTATGATAGGGCAATCAGAGAGCCGATTAGATCATTTTATATTTTGGTTAATATAAGAATTCAGCGAAATTCTATCACATTTGTTCAATTTGCGTCGCTCCTATTTCAGATAGCGTATTGGGCTAAGCGGCATCTCAAAGGGCATGAAATGACGAATAAAATGCACTATTAAGCTTGTGCGCTAGGGCGAACAGAGACCCGATTAGATCATTTAACATTATGGTAAATAAATGAATTCAGCAAAATTCTATCACATTTGTTCAATTTACGTCGCTCCTATTTCAGATAGCGTACTGGGCTACGCGGTATCTTAAAGCGCGTGGAATGTCGAGTAAAATGCACTATTAAACTTCTAGGATAAGGCAAACGGAGACCCGATTAGACCATTTTATATTACGGTTAATATAAGAATTCAGCGTTATTCTATCACATTTGTTCAACTTACGTCGCTCCTATTTCAGAAAGCGTATTCGGATAGGCGGCATCTTAAAGCGCGTGGAATGGCGAGTAAAATGCACTATTAATCTTCTCGGGTAATGCAAACAGAGACCCGATTAGATCATTTTATATTACGGTTAATATAAGATTTCAGGGAAATTCTATCACATTTGTTCAATTTACGTCTCTCCTATTTCAGATAGCTATTGGGCTAAGCGGCATCTCAAAGCGCATGAAATGACGAGAAGAAATGCACTATTAAACTTCTTGGGTAGGGCGAACAGAGACCCGATTACATCATTTTATATTATGGTTAATATAAGAATTCAGCGAAATTCTATCACATTTGTTCAATTTGCGTCGCTCCTATTTCAGATAGCGTATTGGGCTAAGCGGCATCTCAAAGCGCATGAAATGACGAATAAAATGCACTATTAAGCTTGTTCGCTAGGGCGAACAGAGACCCGATTAGATCATTTAACATTATGTTAAATAAAAGAATTCAGCGAAATTCTATCACATTTGTTCAATTTACGTCGCTCCTATTTCAGATAGCGTACTGGGCTAGGCAGCATCTCAAAGCGCATGAAATGACGAGTAAAATGCTCTATTAAACTTCTAGGGTAGGGCAAACAGAGACCCGGTTAGGTCATTTCATATTATGGTTAATTTAAGAATTCAGCGAAATTCTATCACATTTGTTCAATGTACGTCGCTCCTATTTCAGATAGCGTACTGGGCTAAGCGGCATCTCAAAGCGCATGAAATGGCGAGTAAAATGCACTATTAAACTTCTAGGGTAGGGCAATGAGAGACCCGATTAGATCATTTTATATTTTGGATAATATAAGAATTCAGCGAAATTCTATCACATTTGTTCAATTTACGTCGCTCCTATTTCAGATAGCTATTGGGCTAAGCGGCATCTCAAAGCGCATGAAATGACGAGAGAAATGCACTATTAAACTTCTTGGGTAGGGCGAACAGAGACCCGATTACATCATTTTATATTATGGTTAATTTAAGAATACAGCAAAATTCTATCACATTTGTTCAATTTACGTCGCTCCTATTTCAGATAGCGTGCTGGGCTACGCGGTATCTTAAAGCGCGTGGAAGGGCGAGTAAAATGCACTACTAACCTTCTATGATAGGGCAATCAGAGTCCCGTTTAGATCATTTTATATTTTCTTTAATATAAGATTTCAGGGAAATTCTATCACATTTGTTCAACTTAGGTCGCTCCTATTTCAGATAGCGTACTGGGCTAGGCGGCATCTCAAAGCGGGTGGAATGGCGAGTAAAATGCACTCTTAAACATCTATGATAGGGCAATCAGAGACCCGATTAGATCATTTTATATTTTGGTTAATATAAGATTTCAGGGAAATTCTATCACATTTGTTCAATTTACGTCGCTCCTATTTCAGATAGCTATTCGGCTAAGCGGCATCTCAATGCGCATGAAATGACGAGAGAAATGCACTATTAAACTTCTTGGGTAGGGCGAACAGAGACCCGATTACATCATTTTATATTATGGTTTATTTAAGAATTCAGCAAAATTCTATCACATTTGTTCAATTTACGTCGCTCCTATTTCAGATAGCGTATTGGGCTAAGCGGCATCTCAAAGCACATGGAATGGTGAGTGAAATGCACTATTAAACTTCTAGGGTAGGGCGAACAGAGACCCGAATAGATCATTTTATATTACGGTTAATATAAGAATTCAGCGTAATTCTATCACATTTGTTCAACTAACGTCGCTCCTATTTCAGATAGCGTACTGCGCTAGGCGGCATCTTAAAGCGCGTGGAAGGGCGAGTAAAATGCACTACTAAACTTCTATGATAGGGCAATCAGAGTTCCGAATAGATCATTTTATATTTTGTTTACTATAACATTTCAGGGAAATTCTATCACATTTGTTCAATTTACGTCGCTCCTATTTCAGATAGCGTATTGGGCTAAGCGGCATCTCAAAGCGCATGAAATGGCGAGCAAAATGCACTGTTAAACTTCTAGGGTAGGGCAAACAGAGACCCGATTAGATCATTTCATATTATGGTTTATTTAAGAATTCAGAAAAATTCTATCACATTTGTTATAATTTACGTCGCTCCTATTTCAGATAGCTTATTGGGCTAAGCGGCATCTCAAAGCGCATGAAATGACGAGTGAAATGCACTACTAAACTTCTAGGATAGGGCAAACAGAGACCCGATCAGATCATTTTATATTACGGTTAATATAAGAATTCAGCGTAATTCCATCACATTTGTTCAACTTACGTCGCTCCTATTTCAGATAGCGTACTGGGCTAGACGGCATCTTAAAGCGCTTGGAATGGCGAGTAAAATGCACTACTAAACTTCTATGATAGGGCAATCAGAGACCCGATTAGATCATTTTATATTTTGTTTAATATAAGACTTCAGGGAAATTCTATCACATTTGTTCAATTTACATCGCTCCTATTTCAGATAGGTTACAGTGCTAAGCGGCATATTAAAGCGCATGAAATGACGAGAGAAATGCACTATCAAACTTCTAGGGTAGGGCGAACAGAGACCCGATTAGATCATTTTATATTATGGTTAATTTAAGAATTCAGCAAAATTCTGTCACATTTGTTCAATTTACGTCGCTCCTATTTCAGATAGGGTACTGGGCTAGGCGGCATCTTAATGCGCGTGGAATGGCGAGTGAAATTCACTATTTAACATCGATGATAGGGCAATCAGAGACCCGATTAGATCATTTTATATTTGGGTTAATATAAGACTTCAGGGAAATTCTATCACATTTGTTCAATTTACATCGCTCCTATTTCAGATAGGTTACAGTGCTAAGCGGCATCTTAAAGCGCATGAAATGACGAGAGAAATGCACTATCAAACTTCTAGGGTAGGGCAAACAGAGACCCGATTAGATCATTTTATATTACCGTTAATTTAAGGATTCAGCAAAATTCTATCACATTTGTTCAATTTACGTCGCTCCTATTTTAGATAGCGTACTGGGCTAGGCGGTAACTTAAAGCGCGTGGAATGGCGAGTAAAATGCACTATTAAACCTCTAGGCTAGGGCGAACAGAGACCCGATTAGATCATTTTACATTATGGTTCATACAAGAATTCAGCGAAATTCTATCACATTTGTGAACTTACGTCGCTCCTATTTCAGATAGCGTATTGGGCTAAGGGGCATCTCAAAGCGCATGAAATGGCGAGTGAAATGCACTATTAGACTTCTATGGTAGGGCGATCAGAGACCCGATTAGATCATTTTACATTAAGGTTAATATAAGAGTTCACGGAAATTCTATCACATTTGTTCAATTTACGTCGCTCCTATTTCAGATAGCGTATTGGGCTATGCGGCATCTCAATGCACATGCAATGGCGAGTAAAATGCACTATTAAACTTCTAGGGTAGGGCAATCAGAGACCCGATTAGATCATTTTATATTATGGTTAATACAAGGATTCAGCGAAATTCTATCACATTTGTTCAATTTACGTCGCTCCTATTTCAGATAGCGTATTGGGCTAAGCGGCATCTCAAAGCGCATGGAATGACGAGTGAAAGGCACTATTAAACTTCTAGGGTAGGGCGAACAGAGAACCGATTAGATCATTTTACATTAAGGTTAATATAAGAATTCAGGGAAATTCTATCACATTTGTTCAATTTACGTCGTTCCTATTTCAGATAGCGTATTGGGCTAAGCGGCATCTCAAAGCGCATGAAATGGCGAGTAAAATGCACGATTAAACTTCTAGGCTAGGGCGAACAGAGACCCGATTAGATCATTTTACATTTTGTTTAACATAAGATTTCAGGGAAATTCTATCACATTTTTTCAATTTACGTCGCTCCTATTTCAGATAGCGTATTGGGCTAAGCTGCATCTCAAAGCGCAAGAAATGGCTCGTAAAATGCACTATTAAACTTCTAGGGTAGGGCAAACAGAGACCCGATTAGATCATTTTATATTATGGTTAATATAAGAATTCAGCGAAATTCTATCACATTTGTTCAATTTACTTCGCTCCTATTTCAGATAGCGACTTGTGCTAAGCGGCATCTCAAAGCGCAAGAAATGGCGAGTAAAATGCACTATTAAACTTCTCGGGTAGGGCAAACAGAGACCCCATTAGATCATTTTATATTATGGTTAATTTAAGAATTCAGCGAAATTCTATCACATTTGTTCAATTTACGTCGCTCCTATTTCAGATAGCGTATTGGGCTAAGCGGCATCTCACAGCGCACGAAAGGGCGAGTAAAATGCACTATTAAGCTTCTAGGGTTGGGCACATAGAGACCCGATTAGATCATTTTATATTATGGTTAATTTAAGAATTCAGCGAAATCCTATCACATTTGTTCATTTTACGTCGCTCCTATTTCCGATAGCGTATTGGGCTAAGCGGCATCTCAAAGCGCATGAAATGGCGAGTAAAATGCACCATTAAACTTCTAGGGCAGGGCGAACAGAGACCCGATTAGATCATTTTACATTAAGGTTATTGTAAGTATTCAGGGAACTTCTATCACATTTGTTCAATTTACGTCGCTCCTATTTCAGACAGCTAATTGGGCTAAGCGGCATCTCAAAGCGCATGAAATGACGAGTAAAATGCACTATTAAACTTCTAGGGTAGGGCAATCAGAGACCCGATTACATCATTTTATATTATGGTTAATTTAAGAATTCAGCAAAATTCTATCACATTTGTTCAATTTACGTCGTTCCTATTTCATATAGCATACTGGGCTGGGCGGCATCTTAAAGCGCGTGGAATGGCGAGTAAAATGCACTATTAATCTTCTATGATAGGGCAATCAGAGACCCGATTAGATCATTTTATATTTTGGTTAATATAAGAATTCAGCGAAATTCTATCACATTTGTTCAATTTGCGTCGATCCTATTTCAGATAGCGTATTGGGCTAAGCGGCATCTCAAAGCGCATGAAATGGCGAGTAAAATGCACCATTAAACTTCTAGGGCAGGGCGAACAGAGACCCGATTAGATCATTTTACATTAAGGTTAATATAAGTATTCAGGGAACTTCTATCACATTTGTTCAATTTACGTCGCTCCTATTTCAGACAGCTAATTGGGCTAAGCGGCATCTCAAAGCGCATGAAATGACGAGTAAAATGCACTATTAAACTTCTAGGGTAGGGCAATCAGAGACCCGATTACATCATTTTATATTATGGTTAATTTAAGAATTCAGCAAAATTCTATCACATTTGTTCAATTTACGTCGTTCCTATTTCATATAGCATACTGGGCTGGGCGGCATCGTAAAGCGCGTGGAATGGCGAGTAAAATGCACTATTAATCTTCTATGATAGGGCAATCAGAGACCCGATTAGATCATTTTATATTTTGGTTAATATAAGAATTCAGCGAAATTCTATCACATTTGTTCAATTTGCGTCGCTCCTATTTCAGATAGCGTATTGGGCTAAGCGGCATCTCACAGCGCACGAAAGGGCGAGTAAAATGCACTATTAAGCTTCTAGGGTTGGGCACATAGAGACCCGATTAGATCATTTTATATTATGGTTAATTTAAGAATTCAGCGAAATCCTATCACATTTGTTCAACTTACGTCGCTCCTATTTCAGATAGCGTACTGGGCTAGGCGGCATCTTAAAGCGCGTGGAAGGGCGAGTAAAATGCACTACTAAACTTCTATGATAGGGCAATCAGAGAGCCGATTAGATCATTTTATATTTTGGTTAATATAAGAATTCAGCGAAATTCTATCACATTTGTTCAATTTGCGTCGCTCCTATTTCAGATAGCGTATTGGGCTAAGCGGCATCTCAAAGGGCATGAAATGACGAATAAAATGCACTATTAAGCTTGTGCGCTAGGGCGAACAGAGACCCGATTAGATCATTTAACATTATGGTAAATAAATGAATTCAGCAAAATTCTATCACATTTGTTCAATTTACGTCGCTCCTATTTCAGATAGCGTACTGGGCTACGCGGTATCTTAAAGCGCGTGGAATGTCGAGTAAAATGCACTATTAAACTTCTAGGATAAGGCAAACGGAGACCCGATTAGACCATTTTATATTACGGTTAATATAAGAATTCAGCGTTATTCTATCACATTTGTTCAACTTACGTCGCTCCTATTTCAGAAAGCGTATTCGGATAGGCGGCATCTTAAAGCGCGTGGAATGGCGAGTAAAATGCACTATTAATCTTCTCGGGTAATGCAAACAGAGACCCGATTAGATCATTTTATATTACGGTTAATATAAGATTTCAGGGAAATTCTATCACATTTGTTCAATTTACGTCGCTCCTATTTCAGATAGCTATTGGGCTAAGCGGCATCTCAAAGCGCATGAAATGACGAGAAGAAATGCACTATTAAACTTCTTGGGTAGGGCGAACAGAGACCCGATTACATCATTTTATATTATGGTTAATATAAGAATTCAGCGAAATTCTATCACATTTGTTCAATTTGCGTCGCTCCTATTTCAGATAGCGTATTGGGCTAAGCGGCATCTCAAAGCGCATGAAATGACGAATAAAATGCACTATTAAGCTTGTTCGCTAGGGCGAACAGAGACCCGATTAGATCATTTAACATTATGTTAAATAAAAGAATTCAGCGAAATTCTATCACATTTGTTCAATTTACGTCGCTCCTATTTCAGATAGCGTACTGGGCTAGGCAGCATCTCAAAGCGCATGAAATGACGAGTAAAATGCTCTATTAAACTTCTAGGGTAGGGCAAACAGAGACCCGGTTAGGTCATTTCATATTATGGTTAATTTAAGAATTCAGCGAAATTCTATCACATTTGTTCAATGTACGTCGCTCCTATTTCAGATAGCGTACTGGGCTAAGCGGCATCTCAAAGCGCATGAAATGGCGAGTAAAATGCACTATTAAACTTCTAGGGTAGGGCAATGAGAGACCCGATTAGATCATTTTATATTTTGGATAATATAAGAATTCAGCGAAATTCTATCACATTTGTTCAATTTACGTCGCTCCTATTTCAGATAGCTATTGGGCTAAGCGGCATCTCAAAGCGCATGAAATGACGAGAGAAATGCACTATTAAACTTCTTGGGTAGGGCGAACAGAGACCCGATTACATCATTTTATATTATGGTTAATTTAAGAATACAGCAAAATTCTATCACATTTGTTCAATTTACGTCGCTCCTATTTCAGATAGCGTGCTGGGCTACGCGGTATCTTAAAGCGCGTGGAAGGGCGAGTAAAATGCACTACTAACCTTCTATGATAGGGCAATCAGAGTCCCGTTTAGATCATTTTATATTTTCTTTAATATAAGATTTCAGGGAAATTCTATCACATTTGTTCAACTTAGGTCGCTCCTATTTCAGATAGCGTACTGGGCTACGCGGCATCTCAAAGCGCGTGGAATGGCGAGTAAAATGCACTCTTAAACATCTATGATAGGGCAATCAGAGACCCGATTAGATCATTTTATATTTTGGTTAATATAAGAATTCAGCGAAATTCTATCACATTTGTTCAATTTACGTCGCTCCTATTTCAGATAGCGTATTGGGCTAAGCGGCATCTCAAAGCGCATGGAATGGTGAGTGAAATGCACTATTAAACTTCTAGGGTAGGGCGAACAGAGACCCGAATAGATCATTTTATATTACGGTTAATATAAGAATTCAGCGTAATTCTATCACATTTGTTCAACTAACGTCGCTCCTATTTCAGATAGCGTACTGCGCTAGGCGCCATCTTAAAGCGCGTGGAAGGGCGAGTAAAATGCACTACTAAACTTCTATGATAGGGCAATCAGAGTTCCGAATAGATCATTTTATATTTTGTTTACTATAACATTTCAGGGAAATTCTATCACATTTGTTCAATTTACGTCGCTCCTATTTCAGATAGCGTATTGGGCTAAGCGGCATCTCAAAGCGCATGAAATGGCGAGCAAAATGCACTGTTAAACTTCTAGGGTAGGGCAAACAGAGACCCGATTAGATCATTTCATATTATGGTTTATTTAAGAATTCAGAAAAATTCTATCACATTTGTTATAATTTACGTCGCTCCTATTTCAGATAGCTTATTGGGCTAAGCGGCATCTCAAAGCGCATGAAATGACGAGTGAAATGCACTACTAAACTTCTAGGATAGGGCAAACAGAGACCCGATCAGATCATTTTATATTACGGTTAATATAAGAATTCAGCGTAATTCCATCACATTTGTTCAACTTACGTCGCTCCTATTTCAGATAGCGTACTGGGCTATTCGGCATCTTAAAGCGCTTGGAATGGCGAGTAAAATGCACTACTAAACTTCTGATAGGGCAATCAGAGACCCGATTAGATCATTTTATATGTTGTTTAATATAAGACTTCAGGGGAAATTCTATCACATTTGTTCAATTTACATCGCTCCTATTTCAGATAGGTTACAGTGCTAAGCGGCATATTAAAGCGCATGAAATGACGAGAGAAATGCACTATCAAACTTCTAGGGGTAGGGCGAACAGAGACCCGATTAGATCATTTTATATTATGGTTAATTTAAGAATTCAGCAAAATTCTATCACACACTTGTTCAATTTACGTCGCTCCTATTTCAGATAGCGTACTGGGCTAGGCGGCATCTTAATGCGCGTGGAATGGCGAGTGAAATTCACTATTTAACATCGATGATAGGGCAATCAGAGACCCGATTAGATCATTTTATATTTGGGTTAATATAAGACTTCAGGGAAATTCTATCACATTTGTTCAATTTACATCGCTCCTATTTCAGATAGGTTACAGTGCTAAGCGGCATCTTAAAGCGCATGAAATGACGAGAGAAATGCACTATCAAACTTCTAGGGTAGGGCAAACAGAGACCCGATTAGATCATTTTATATTACCGTTAATTTAAGGATTCAGCAAAATTCTATCACATTTGTTCAATTTACGTCGCTCCTATTTTAGATAGCGTACTGGGCTAGGCGGTAACTTAAAGCGCGTGGAATGGCGAGTAAAATGCACTATTAAACCTCTAGGCTAGGGCGAACAGAGACCCGATTAGATCATTTTACATTATGGTTCATACAAGAATTCAGCGAAATTCTATCACATTTGTGAACTTACGTCGCTCCTATTTCAGATAGCGTATTGGGCTAAGGGGCATCTCAAAGCGCATGAAATGGCGAGTGAAATGCACTATTAGACTTCTATGGTAGGGCGATCAGAGACCCGATTAGATCATTTTACATTAAGGTTAATATAAGAGTTCACGGAAATTCTATCACATTTGTTCAATTTACGTCGCTCCTATTTCAGATAGCGTATTGGGCTATGCGGCATCTCAATGCACATGCAATGGCGAGTAAAATGCACTATTAAACTTCTAGGGTAGGGCAATCAGAGACCCGATTAGATCATTTTATATTATGGTTAATACAAGGATTCAGCGAAATTCTATCACATTTGTTCAATTTACGTCGCTCCTATTTCAGATAGCGTATTGGGCTAAGCGGCATCTCAAAGCGCATGGAATGACGAGTGAAAGGCACTATTAAACTTCTAGGGTAGGGCGAACAGAGAACCGATTAGATCATTTTACATTAAGGTTAATATAAGAATTCAGGGAAATTCTATCACATTTGTCCAATTTACGTCGTTCCTATTTCAGATAGCGTATTGGGCTAAGCGGCATCTCAAAGCGCATGAAATGGCGAGTAAAATGCACTATTAAACTTCTAGGCTAGGGCGAACAGAGACCCGATTAGATCATTTTACATTTTGTTTAACATAAGATTTCAGGGAAATTCTATCACATTTTTTCAATTTACGTCGCTCCTATTTCAGATAGCGTATTGGGCTAAGCTGCATCTCAAAGCGCAAGAAATGGCTCGTAAAATGCACTATTAAACTTCTAGGGTAGGGCTAACAGAGACCCGATTAGATCATTTTATATTATGGTTAATATAAGAATTCAGCGAAATTCTATCACATTTGTTCAATTTACTTCGCTCCTATTTCAGATAGCGACTTGTGCTAAGCGGCATCTCAAAGCGCAAGAAATGGCGAGTAAAATGCACTATTAAACTTCTCGGGTAGGGCAAACAGAGACCCCATTAGATCATTTTATATTATGGTTAATTTAAGAATTCAGCGAAATTCTATCACATTTGTTCAATTTACGTCGCTCCTATTTCAGATAGCGTATTGGGCTAAGCGGCATCTCACAGCGCACGAAAGGGCGAGTAAAATGCACTATTAAGCTTCTAGGGTTGGGCACATAGAGACCCGATTAGATCATTTTATATTATGGTTAATTTAAGAATTCAGCGAAATCCTATCACATTTGTTCATTTTACGTCGCTCCTATTTCCGATAGCGTATTGGGCTAAGCGGCATCTCAAAGCGCATGAAATGGCGAGTAAAATGCACCATTAAACTTCTAGGGCAGGGCGAACAGAGACCCGATTAGATCATTTTACATTAAGGTTATTGTAAGTATTCAGGGAACTTCTATCACATTTGTTCAATTTACGTCGCTCCTATTTCAGACAGCTAATTGGGCTAAGCGGCATCTCAAAGCGCATGAAATGACGAGTAAAATGCACTATTAAACTTCTAGGGTAGGGCAATCAGAGACCCGATTACATCATTTTATATTATGGTTAATTTAAGAATTCAGCAAAATTCTATCACATTTGTTCAATTTACGTCGTTCCTATTTCATATAGCATACTGGGCTGGGCGGCATCTTAAAGCGCGTGGAATGGCGAGTAAAATGCACTATTAATCTTCTATGATAGGGCAATCAGAGACCCGATTAGATCATTTTATATTTTGGTTAATATAAGAATTCAGCGAAATTCTATCACATTTGTTCAATTTGCGTCGATCCTATTTCAGATAGCGTATTGGGCTAAGCGGCATCTCAAAGCGCATGAAATGGCGAGTAAAATGCACCATTAAACTTCTAGGGCAGGGCGAACAGAGACCCGATTAGATCATTTTACATTAAGGTTAATATAAGTATTCAGGGAACTTCTATCACATTTGTTCAATTTACGTCGCTCCTATTTCAGACAGCTAATTGGGCTAAGCGGCATCTCAAAGCGCATGAAATGACGAGTAAAATGCACTATTAAACTTCTAGGGTAGGGCAATCAGAGACCCGATTACATCATTTTATATTATGGTTAATTTAAGAATTCAGCAAAATTCTATCACATTTGTTCAATTTACGTCGTTCCTATTTCATATAGCATACTGGGCTGGGCGGCATCGTAAAGCGCGTGGAATGGCGAGTAAAATGCACTATTAATCTTCTATGATAGGGCAATCAGAGACCCGATTAGATCATTTTATATTTTGGTTAATATAAGAATTCAGCGAAATTCTATCACATTTGTTCAATTTGCGTCGCTCCTATTTCAGATAGCGTATTGGGCTAAGCGGCATCTCACAGCGCACGAAAGGGCGAGTAAAATGCACTATTAAGCTTCTAGGGTTGGGCACATAGAGACCCGATTAGATCATTTTATATTATGGTTAATTTAAGAATTCAGCGAAATCCTATCACATTTGTTCAACTTACGTCGCTCCTATTTCAGATAGCGTACTGGGCTAGGCGGCATCTTAAAGCGCGTGGAATGGCGAGTAAAATGCACTACTAAACTTCTATGATAGGGCAATCAGAGAGCCGATTAGATCATTTTATATTTTGGTTAATATAAGAATTCAGCGAAATTCTATCACATTTGTTCAATTTGCGTCGCTCCTATTTCAGATAGCGTATTGGGCTAAGCGGCATCTCAAAGGGCATGAAATGACGAATAAAATGCACTATTAAGCTTGTGCGCTAGGGCGAACAGAGACCCGATTAGATCATTTAACATTATGGTAAATAAATGAATTCAGCAAAATTCTATCACATTTGTTCAATTTACGTCGCTCCTATTTCAGATAGCGTACTGGGCTACGCGGTATCTTAAAGCGCTTGGAATGTCGAGTAAAATGCACTATTAAACTTCTAGGATAAGGCAAACGGAGACCCGATTAGACCATTTTATATTACGGTTAATATAAGAATTCAGCGTTATTCTATCACATTTGTTCAACTTACGTCGCTCCTATTTCAGAAAGCGTATTCGGATAGGCGGCATCTTAAAGCGCGTGGAATGGCGAGTAAAATGCACTATTAATCTTCTCGGGTAATGCAAACAGAGACCCGATTAGATCATTTTATATTACGGTTAATATAAGATTTCAGGGAAATTCTATCACATTTGTTCAATTTACGTCGCTCCTATTTCAGATAGCTATTGGGCTAAGCGGCATCTCAAAGCGCATGAAATGACGAGAAGAAATGCACTATTAAACTTCTTGGGTAGGGCGAACAGAGACCCGATTACATCATTTTATATTATGGTTAATATAAGAATTCAGCGAAATTCTATCACATTTGTTCAATTTGCGTCGCTCCTATTTCAGATAGCGTATTGGGCTAAGCGGCATCTCAAAGCGCATGAAATGACGAATAAAATGCACTATTAAGCTTGTTCGCTAGGGCGAACAGAGACCCGATTAGATCATTTAACATTATGTTAAATAAAAGAATTCAGCGAAATTCTATCACATTTGTTCAATTTACGTCGCTCCTATTTCAGATAGCGTACTGGGCTAGGCAGCATCTCAAAGCGCATGAAATGACGAGTAAAATGCTCTATTAAACTTCTAGGGTAGGGCAAACAGAGACCCGGTTAGGTCATTTCATATTATGGTTAATTTAAGAATTCAGCGAAATTCTATCACATTTGTTCAATGTACGTCGCTCCTATTTCAGATAGCGTACTGGGCTAAGCGGCATCTCAAAGCGCATGAAATGGCGAGTAAAATGCACTATTAAACTTCTAGGGTAGGGCAATGAGAGACCCGATTAGATCATTTTATATTTTGGATAATATAAGAATTCAGCGAAATTCTATCACATTTGTTCAATTTACATCGCTCCTATTTCAGATAGCGACTTGTGCTAAGCGGCATCTCAAAGCCCATGAAATGACGAGAGAAATGCACTATTAAACTTCTTGGGTAGGGCGAACAGAGACCCGATTACATCATTTTATATTATGGTTAATTTAAGAATACAGCAAAATTCTATCACATTTGTTCAATTTACGTCGCTCCTATTTCAGATAGCGTGCTGGGCTACGCGGTATCTTAAAGCGCGTGGAAGGGCGAGTAAAATGCACTACTAACCTTCTATGATAGGGCAATCAGAGTCCCGTTTAGATCATTTTATATTTTCTTTAATATAAGATTTCAGGGAAATTCTATCACATTTGTTCAACTTAGGTCGCTCCTATTTCAGATAGCGTACTGGGCTAGGCGGCATCTCAAAGCGGGTGGAATGGCGAGTAAAATGCACTCTTAATCATCTATGATAGGGCAATCAGAGACCCGATTAGATCATTTTATATTTTGGTTAATATAAGAATTCAGCGAAATTCTATCACATTTGTTCAATTTACGTCGCTCCTATTTCAGATAGCGTATTGGGCTAAGCGGCATCTCAAAGCACATGGAATGGTGAGTGAAATGCACTATTAAACTTCTAGGGTAGGGCGAACAGAGACCCGAATAGATCATTTTATATTACGGTTAATATAAGAATTCAGCGTAATTCTATCACATTTGTTCAACTAACGTCGCTCCTATTTCAGATAGCGTACTGCGCTAGGCGGCATCTTAAAGCGCGTGGAAGGGCGAGTAAAATGCACTACTAAACTTCTATGATAGGGCAATCAGAGTTCCGAATAGATCATTTTATATTTTGTTTACTATAACATTTCAGGGAAATTCTATCACATTTGTTCAATTTACGTCGCTCCTATTTCAGATAGCGTATTGGGCTAAGCGGCATCTCAAAGCGCATGAAATGGCGAGCAAAATGCACTGTTAAACTTCTAGGGTAGGGCAAACAGAGACCCGATTAGATCATTTCATATTATGGTTTATTTAAGAATTCAGAAAAATTCTATCACATTTGTTATAATTTACGTCGCTCCTATTTCAGATAGCTTATTGGGCTAAGCGGCATCTCAAAGCGCATGAAATGACGAGTGAAATGCACTACTAAACTTCTAGGATAGGGCAAACAGAGACCCGATCAGATCATTTTATATTACGGTTAATATAAGAATTCAGCGTAATTCCATCACATTTGTTCAACTTACGTCGCTCCTATTTCAGATAGCGTACTGGGCTAGGCGGCATCTTAAAGCGCTTGGAATGGCGAGTAAAATGCACTACTAAACTTCTATGATAGGGCAATCAGAGACCCGATTAGATCATTTTATATTTTGTTTAATATAAGACTTCAGGGAAATTCTATCACATTTGTTCAATTTACATCGCTCCTATTTCAGATAGGTTACAGTGCTAAGCGGCATATTAAAGCGCATGAAATGACGAGAGAAATGCACTATCAAACTTCTAGGGTAGGGCGAACAGAGACCCGATTAGATCATTTTATATTATGGTTAATTTAAGAATTCAGCAAAATTCTGTCACATTTGTTCAATTTACGTCGCTCCTATTTCAGATAGGGTACTGGGCTAGGCGGCATCTTAATGCGCGTGGAATGGCGAGTGAAATTCACTATTTAACATCGATGATAGGGCAATCAGAGACCCGATTAGATCATTTTATATTTGGGTTAATATAAGACTTCAGGGAAATTCTATCACATTTGTTCAATTTACATCGCTCCTATTTCAGATAGGTTACAGTGCTAAGCGGCATATTAAAGCGCATGAAATGACGAGAGAAATGCACTATCAAACTTCTAGGGTAGGGCAAACAGAGACCCGATTAGATCATTTTATATTACCGTTAATTTAAGGATTCAGCAAAATTCTATCACATTTGTTCAATTTACGTCGCTCCTATTTTAGATAGCGTACTGGGCTAGGCGGTAACTTAAAGCGCGTGGAATGGCGAGTAAAATGCACTATTAAACCTCTAGGCTAGGGCGAACAGAGACCCGATTAGATCATTTTACATTATGGTTCATACAAGAATTCAGCGAAATTCTATCACATTTGTGAACTTACGTCGCTCCTATTTCAGATAGCGTATTGGGCTAAGGGGCATCTCAAAGCGCATGAAATGGCGAGTGAAATGCACTATTAGACTTCTATGGTAGGGCGATCAGAGACCCGATTAGATCATTTTACATTAAGGTTAATATAAGAGTTCACGGAAATTCTATCACATTTGTTCAATTTACGTCGCTCCTATTTCAGATAGCGTATTGGGCTATGCGGCATCTCAATGCACATGCAATGGCGAGTAAAATGCACTATTAAACTTCTAGGGTAGGGCAATCAGAGACCCGATTAGATCATTTTATATTATGGTTAATACAAGGATTCAGCGAAATTCTATCACATTTGTTCAATTTACGTCGCTCCTATTTCATATAGCTAATTGGGCTATGCGGCATCTCAAAGCGCATGCAATTACGAGTGAAATGCACTATTAACCTTCTAGGGTAGGGCGAACAGAGACCGGATTAGATCATTTTACATTAAGGGTAATATAAGAATTCAGCGAAATTCTATCACATTTGTTCAATTTACGTCTTTGATATTTCAGATAGCGTACTGGGCTAAGCGGCATCTCAAAGCGCATGAAAGTGCGAGTATAATGCACTATTAAACTTCTAGGGTAGGGCAAACAGAGACCCGATTATATCATTTTATATTATGGTTAATTTAAGAATTCAGCAAAATTCTATCACATTTGTTCAATTTACGTCGTTCCTATTTCAGATAGCGTATTGGGCTAAGCGGCATCTCAAAGCGCATGGAATGACGAGTGAAAGGCACTATTAAACTTCTAGGGTAGGGCGAACAGAGAACCGATTAGATCATTTTACATTAAGGTTAATATAAGAATTCAGGGAAATTCTATCACATTTGTCCAATTTACGTCGTTCCTATTTCAGATAGCGTATTGGGCTAAGCGGCATCTCAAAGCGCATGAAATGGCGAGTAAAATGCACGATTAAACTTCTAGGCTAGGGCGAACAGAGACCCGATTAGATCATTTTACATTTTGTTTAACATAAGATTTCAGGGAAATTCTATCACATTTTTTCAATTTACGTCGCTCCTATTTCAGATAGCGTATTGGGCTAAGCGGCATCTCACAGCGCACGAAAGGGCGAGTAAAATGCACTATTAAGCTTCTAGGGTTGGGCACATAGAGACCCGATTAGATCATTTTATATTATGGTTAATTTAAGAATTCAGCGAAATCCTATCACATTTGTTCATTTTACGTCGCTCCTATTTCCGATAGCGTATTGGGCTAAGCGGCATCTCAAAGCGCATGAAATGGCGAGTAAAATGCACCATTAAACTTCTAGGGCAGGGCGAACAGAGACCCGATTAGATCATTTTACATTAAGGTTATTGTAAGTATTCAGGGAACTTCTATCACATTTGTTCAATTTACGTCGCTCCTATTTCAGACAGCTAATTGGGCTAAGCGGCATCTCAAAGCGCATGAAATGACGAGTAAAATGCACTATTAAACTTCTAGGGTAGGGCAATCAGAGACCCGATTACATCATTTTATATTATGGTTAATTTAAGAATTCAGCAAAATTCTATCACATTTGTTCAATTTACGTCGTTCCTATTTCATATAGCATACTGGGCTGGGCGGCATCTTAAAGCGCGTGGAATGGCGAGTAAAATGCACTATTAATCTTCTATGATAGGGCAATCAGAGACCCGATTAGATCATTTTATATTTTGGTTAATATAAGAATTCAGCGAAATTCTATCACATTTGTTCAATTTGCGTCGATCCTATTTCAGATAGCGTATTGTGCTAAGCGGCATCTCAAAGCGCATGAAATGGCGAGTAAAATGCACCATTAAACTTCTAGGGCAGGGCGAACAGAGACCCGATTAGATCATTTTACATTAAGGTTAATATAAGTATTCAGGGAACTTCTATCACATTTGTTCAATTTACGTCGCTCCTATTTCAGACAGCTAATTGGGCTAAGCGGCATCTCAAAGCGCATGAAATGACGAGTAAAATGCACTATTAAACTTCTAGGGTAGGGCAATCAGAGACCCGATTACATCATTTTATATTATGGTTAATTTAAGAATTCAGCAAAATTCTATCACATTTGTTCAATTTACGTCGTTCCTATTTCATATAGCATACTGGGCTGGGCGGCATCGTAAAGCGCGTGGAATGGCGAGTAAAATGCACTATTAATCTTCTATGATAGGGCAATCAGAGACCCGATTAGATCATTTTATATTTTGGTTAATATAAGAATTCAGCGAAATTCTATCACATTTGTTCAATTTGCGTCGCTCCTATTTCAGATAGCGTATTGGGCTAAGCGGCATCTCAAAGCGCATGAAATGACGAATAAAATGCACTATTAAGCTTGTGCGCTAGGGCGAACAGAGACCCGATTAGATCATTTAACATTATGGTAAATAAATGAATTCAGCAAAATTCTATCACATTTGTTCAATTTACGTCGCTCCTATTTCAGATAGCGTACTGGGCTACGCGGTATCTTAAAGCGCGTGGAATGGCGAGTAAAATGCACTATTAAACTTCTAGGATAAGGCAAACGGAGACCCGATTAGACCATTTTATATTACGGTTAATATAAGAATTCAGCGTTATTCTATCACATTTGTTCAACTTACGTCGCTCCTATTTCAGAAAGCGTATTCGGATAGGCGGCATCTTAAAGCGCGTGGAATGGCGAGTAAAATGCACTATTAATCTTCTCGGGTAATGCAAACAGAGACCCGATTAGATCATTTTATATTACGGTTAATATAAGATTTCAGGGAAATTCTATCACATTTGTTCAATTTACGTCGCTCCTATTTCAGATAGCTATTGGGCTAAGCGGCATCTCAAAGCGCATGAAATGACGAGAAGAAATGCACTATTAAACTTCTTGGGTAGGGCGAACAGAGACCCGATTAGATCATTTAACATTATGTTAAATAAAAGAATTCAGCGAAATTCTATCACATTTGTTCAATTTACGTCGCTCCTATTTCAGATAGCGTACTGGGCTAGGCAGCATCTCAAAGCGCATGAAATGACGAGTAAAATGCTCTATTAATCTTCTAGGGTAGGGCAAACAGAGACCCGATTAGGTCATTTCATATTATGGATAATTTAAGAATTCAGCGAAATTCTATCACATTTGTTCAATGTACGTCGCTCCTATTTCAGATAGCGTACTGGGCTAAGCGGCATCTCAAAGCGCATGAAATGGCGAGTAAAATGCACTATTAAACTTCTAGGGTAGGGCAATGAGAGACCCGATTAGATCATTTTATATTTTGGATAATATAAGAATTCAGCGAAATTCTATCACATTTGTTCAATTTACGTCGCTCCTATTTCAGATAGCGTATTGGGCTAAGCGGCATCTCAAAGCACATGGAATGGTGAGTGAAATGCACTATTAAACTTCTAGGGTAGGGCGAACAGAGCCCGAATAGATCATTTTATATTACGGTTAATATAAGAATTCAGCGTAATTCTATCACATTTGTTCAACTAACGTCGCTCCTATTTCAGATAGCGTACTGCGCTAGGCGGCATCTTAAAGCGCGTGGAAGGGCGAGTAAAATGCACTACTAAACTTCTATGATAGGGCAATCAGAGTTCCGAATAGATCATTTTATATTTTGTTTACTATAACATTTCAGGGAAATTCTATCACATTTGTTCAATTTACGTCGCTCCTATTTCAGACAGCTTATTGGGCTAAGCGGCATCTCAAAGCGCATGAAATGACGAGTAAAATGCACTATTAAACTTCTAGGGTAGGGCAATCAGAGACCCGATTAGATCATTTTATATTATGGTTAATTTAAGAATTCAGCAAAATTCTATCACATTTGTTCAATTTACTTCGTTCCTATTTCAGATAGCATACTGGGCTGGGCGGCATCTTAAAGCGCGTGGAATGGCGAGTAAAATGCACTATTAATCTTCTATGATAGGGCAATCAGAGACCCGATTAGATCATTTTATATTTTGGTTAATATAAGAATTCAGCGAAATTCTATCACATTTGTTCAATTTGCGTCGCTCCTATTTCAGATAGCGTATTGGGCTAAGCGGCATCTCAAAGCGCATGAAATGACGAATAAAATGCACTATTAAGCTTGTACGCTAGGGCGAACAGAGACCCGGTTAGATCATTTAACATTATGTTAAATTAAAGAATTCAGCGAAATTCTATCACATTTGTTCAATTTACGTCGCTCCTATTTCAGATAGCGTACTGGGCTAGGCGGCATCTCAAAGCGCATGAAATGACGAGTAAAATGCTCTATTAAACTTCTAGGGTAGGGCAAACAGAGACCCGATTAGGTCATTTCATATTATGGTTAATTTAAGAATTCAGCGAAATTCTATCACATTTGTTCAAGTTACATCGCTCCTATTTCGGATAGCTTATTGGGCTAAGCGGCATCTCAAAGCGCATGAAATGGCGAGTAAAATGCACTATTAAACTTCTAGGATAAGGCAAACAGAGACCCGATTAGATGATTTTATATTACGGTTAATATAAGAATTCAGCGTAATTCTGTCACATTTGTTCAAGTTACGTAGCTCCTATTTCATATAGCGTACTGGGCTAGGCGGCAACTTAAACCGCGTGGAATGGCGAGTAAAATGCACTATTAAACTTCTATGATAGGGCAATCAGAGACCCGATTAGTTCATTTTATATTTTGGTTAATATAAGAATCCAGCGAAATTCTATCACATTTGTTCAATTTACGTCGCTCCTATTTCAGATAGCGTATTGGGCTAAGCGGCATCTCAAAGCGCACGAAAGGGCGAGTAAAATGCACTATTAAACTTCTAGGGTGGGGCAAGCAGAGACCCGATCAGATCATGTTATATTACGGTTAATATAAGAATTCAGCGAAGTTCTATCACATTTGTTCAATTTACGTCGCTCCTATTTCAGATAGCTTATTGGGCTAAGCGGCAACTCAGAGCGCATGAAAGACGAGTGAAATGCACTGTTAAACTTCTAGGGTAGGGCGAACAAAGACCCGATTAGATCATTTTACATTAAGGTTAAAATAAGAATTCAGCGAAATTCTATCACATTTGTTCAATTTACGTCGCTCCTATTTCAGATAGCGTATTGGGCTAAGCTGCATCTCAAAGCGCAAGAAATGGCTCGTAAAATGCACTATTAAACTTCTAGGGTAGGGCAAACAGAGACCGGATTAGATTATTTTATATTTTGGTTAATATAAGTATTCAGCGAAATTCTATCACATTTGTTCAATTTACGTCGCTCCTATTTCAGATAGCGTATTGGGATAAGCGGCATCTCAAGGTGCATGAAATGGGGAGTAAAATGCACTATTAAACTTCTAGGGTAGGGCAATCAGAGACCCGATTAGATCATTTTATATTTTGGTTAATATAAGAATTCAGCGAAATTCTATCACATTTGTTCAATTTACGTCGCTCCTATTTCAGATAGCGTATTGGGCTAAGCTGCATCTCAAAGCGCATGAAATGGCGTGTAAAATGCACTATTAAGCTTCTACGCTAGGGCGAAGAGAGACCCGATTAGATCATTTAACATTATGGTTAATAAAAGAATTCAGCGAAATTCTATCACATTTGTTCAACTTACGTCGCTCCTATTTCAGATAGCGTACTGGGCTGGGCGGCATCTTAAATCGCGTGGAAGGGCGAGTAAAATGCACTACTAAACTTCTATGATAGGGCAATCAGAGAGCCGATTAGATCATTTTATATTTTGGTTAATATAAGAATTCAGCGAAATTCTATCACATTTGTTCAATTTGCGTCGCTCCTATTTCAGATAGCGTATTGGGCTAAGCGGCATCTCAAAGGGCATGAAATGACGAATAAAATGCACTATTAAGCTTGTGCGCTAGGGCGAACAGAGACCCGATTAGATCATTTAACATTATGGTAAATAAATGAATTCAGCAAAATTCTATCACATTTGTTCAATTTACGTCGCTCCTATTTCAGATAGCGTACTGGGCTACGCGGTATCTTAAAGCGCGTGGAATGTCGAGTAAAATGCACTATTAAACTTCTAGGATAAGGCAAACGGAGACCCGATTAGACCATTTTATATTACGGTTAATATAAGAATTCAGCGTTATTCTATCACATTTGTTCAACTTACGTCGCTCCTATTTCAGAAAGCGTATTCGGATAGGCGGCATCTTAAAGAGCGTGGAATGGCGAGTAAAATGCACTATTAATCTTCTCGGGTAATGCAAACAGAGACCCGATTAGATCATTTTATATTACGGTTAATATAAGATTTCAGGGAAATTCTATCACATTTGTTCAATTTACGTCGCTCCTATTTCAGATAGCTATTGGGCTAAGCGGCATCTCAAAGCGCATGAAATGACGAGAAGAAATGCACTATTAAACTTCTTGGGTAGGGCGAACAGAGACCCGATTACATCATTTTATATTATGGTTAATATAAGAATTCAGCGAAATTCTATCACATTTGTTCAATTTGCGTCGCTCCTATTTCAGATAGCGTATTGGGCTAAGCGGCATCTCAAAGCGCATGAAATGACGAATAAAATGCACTATTAAGCTTGTTCGCTAGGGCGAACAGAGACCCGATTAGATCATTTAACATTATGTTAAATAAAAGAATTCAGCGAAATTCTATCACATTTGTTCAATTTACGTCGCTCCTATTTCAGATAGCGTATTGGGCTAGGCAGCATCTCAAAGCGCATGAAATGACGAGTAAAATGCTCTATTAAACTTCTAGGGTAGGGCAAACAGAGACCCGGTTAGGTCATTTCATATTATGGTTAATTTAAGAATTCAGCGAAATTCTATCACATTTGTTCAATGTACGTCGCTCCTATTTCAGATAGCGTACTGGGCTAAGCGGCATCTCAAAGCGCATGAAATGGCGAGTAAAATGCACTATTAAACTTCTAGGGTAGGGCAATGAGAGACCCGAATAGATCATTTTATATTACGGTTAATATAAGAATTCAGCGTAATTCTATCACATTTGTTCAACTAACGTCGCTCCTATTTCAGATAGCGTACTGCGCTAGGCGGCATCTTAAAGCGCGTGGAAGGGCGAGTAAAATGCACTACTAAACTTCTATGATAGGGCAATCAGAGTTCCGAATAGATCATTTTATATTTTGTTTACTATAACATTTCAGGGAAATTCTATCACATTTGTTCAATTTACGTCGCTCCTATTTCAGATAGCGTATTGGGCTAAGCGGCATCTCAAAGCGCATGAAATGGCGAGCAAAATGCACTGTTAAACTTCTAGGGTAGGGCAAACAGAGACCCGATTAGATCATTTCATATTATGGTTTATTTAAGAATTCAGAAAAATTCTATCACATTTGTTATAATTTACGTCGCTCCTATTTCAGATAGCTTATTGGGCTAAGCGGCATCTCAAAGCGCATGAAATGACGAGTGAAATGCACTACTAAACTTCTAGGATAGGGCAAACAGAGACCCGATCAGATCATTTTATATTACGGTTAATATAAGAATTCAGCGTAATTCCATCACATTTGTTCAACTTACGTCGCTCCTATTTCAGATAGCGTACTGGGCTAGACGGCATCTTAAAGCGCTTGGAATGGCGAGTAAAATGCACTACTAAACTTCTATGATAGGGCAATCAGAGACCCGATTAGATCATTTTATATTTTGTTTAATATAAGAGTTCAGGGAAATTCTATCACATTTGTTCAATTTACATCGCTCCTATTTCAGATAGGTTACAGTGCTAAGCGGCATATTAAAGCGCATGAAATGACGAGAGAAATGCACTATCAAACTTCTAGGGTAGGGCGAACAGAGACCCGATTAGATCATTTTATATTATGGTTAATTTAAGAATTCAGCAAAATTCTGTCACATTTGTTCAATTTACGTCGCTCCTATTTCAGATAGGGTACTGGGCTAGGCGGCATCTTAATGCGCGTGGAATGGCGAGTGAAATTCACTATTTAACATCGATGATAGGGCAATCAGAGACCCGATTAGATCATTTTATATTTGGGTTAATATAAGACTTCAGGGAAATTCTATCACATTTGTTCAATTTACATCGCTCCTATTTCAGATAGGTTACAGTGCTAAGCGGCATCTTAAAGCGCATGAAATGACGAGAGAAATGCACTATCAAACTTCTAGGGTAGGGCAAACAGAGACCCGATAAGATCATTTTATATTACCGTTAATTTAAGGATTCAGCAAAATTCTATCACATTTGTTCAATTTACGTCGCTCCTATTTTAGATAGCGTACTGGGCTAGGCGGTAACTTAAAGCGCGTGGAATGGCGAGTAAAATGCACTATTAAACCTCTAGGCTAGGGCGAACAGAGACCCGATTAGATCATTTTACATTATGGTTCATACAAGAATTCAGCGAAATTCTATCACATTTGTGAACTTACGTCGCTCCTATTTCAGATAGCGTATTGGGCTAAGGGGCATCTCAAAGCGCATGAAATGGCGAGTGAAATGCACTATTAGACTTCTATGGTAGGGCGATCAGAGACCCGATTAGATCATTTTACATTAAGGTTAATATAAGAGTTCACGGAAATTCTATCACATTTGTTCAATTTACGTCGCTCCTATTTCAGATAGCGTATTGGGCTATGCGGCATCTCAATGCACATGCAATGGCGAGTAAAATGCACTATTAAACTTCTAGGGTAGGGCAATCAGAGACCCGATTAGATCATTTTATATTTTGGTTAATACAAGGATTCAGCGAAATTCTATCACATTTGTTCAATTTACGTCGCTCCTATTTCATATAGCTAATTGGGCTATGCGGCATCTCAAAGCGCATGCAATTACGAGTGAAATGCACTATTAACCTTCTAGGGTAGGGCGAACAGAGACCGGATTAGATCATTTTACATTAAGGGTAATATAAGAATTCAGCGAAATTCTATCACATTTGTTCAATTTACGTCTTTGATATTTCAGATAGCGTACTGGGCTAAGCGGCATCTCAAAGCGCATGAAAGTGCGAGTATAATGCACTATTAAACTTCTAGGGTAGGGCAAACAGAGACCCGATTATATCATTTTATATTATGGTTAATTTAAGAATTCAGCAAAATTCTATCACATTTGTTCAATTTACGTCGTTCCTATTTCAGATAGCGTATTGGGCTAAGCGGCATCTCAAAGCGCATGGAATGACGAGTGAAAGGCACTATTAAACTTCTAGGGTAGGGCGAACAGAGAACCGATTAGATCATTTTACATTAAGGTTAATATAAGAATTCAGGGAAATTCTATCACATTTGTCCAATTTACGTCGTTCCTATTTCAGATAGCGTATTGGGCTAAGCGGCATCTCAAAGCGCATGAAATGGCGAGTAAAATGCACGATTAAACTTCTAGGCTAGGGCGAACAGAGACCCGATTAGATCATTTTACATTTTGTTTAACATAAGATTTCAGGGAAATTCTATCACATTTGTTCAATTTACTTCGCTCCTATTTCAGATAGCGACTTGTGCTAAGCGGCATCTCAAAGCGCAAGAAATGGCGAGTAAAATGCACTATTAACCTTCTCGGGTAGGGCAAACAGAGACCCCATTAGATCATTTTATATTATGGTTAATTTAAGAATTCAGCGAAATTCTATCACATTTGTTCAATTTACGTCGCTCCTATTTCAGATAGCGTATTGGGCTAAGCGGCATCTCACAGCGCACGAAAGGGCGAGTAAAATGCACTATTAAGCTTCTAGGGTTGGGCACATAGAGACCCGATTAGATCATTTTATATTATGGTTAATTTAAGAATTCAGCGAAATCCTATCACATTTGTTCATTTTACGTCGCTCCTATTTCCGATAGCGTATTGGGCTAAGCGGCATCTCAAAGCGCATGAAATGGCGAGTATAATGCACCATTAAACTTCTAGGGCAGGGCGAACAGAGACCCGATTAGATCATTTTACATTAAGGTTATTGTAAGTATTCAGGGAACTTCTATCACATTTGTTCAATTTACGTCGCTCCTATTTCAGACAGCTAATTGGGCTAAGCGGCATCTCAAAGCGCATGAAATGACGAGTAAAATGCACTATTAAACTTCTAGGGTAGGGCAATCAGAGACCCGATTACATCATTTTATATTATGGTTAATTTAAGAATTCAGCAAAATTCTATCACATTTGTTCAATTTACGTCGTTCCTATTTCATATAGCATACTGGGCTGGGCGGCATCTTAAAGCGCGTGGAATGACGAGTAAAATGCACTATTAATCTTCTATGATAGGGCAATCAGAGACCCGATTAGATCATTTTATATTTTGGTTAATATAAGAATTCAGCGAAATTCTATCACATTTGTTCAATTTGCGTCGCTCCTATTTCAGATAGCGTATTGGGCTAAGCGGCATCTCAAAGCGCATGAAATGGCGAGTAAAATGCACCATTAAACTTCTAGGGCAGGGCGAACAGAGACCCGATTAGATCATTTTACATTAAGGTTAATATAAGTATTCAGGGAACTTCTATCACATTTGTTCAATTTACGTCGCTCCTATTTCAGACAGCTAATTGGGCTAAGCGGCATCTCAAAGCGCATGAAATGACGAGTAAAATGCACTATTAAACTTCTAGGGTAGGGCAATCAGAGACCCGATTACATCATTTTATATTATGGTTAATTTAAGAATTCAGCAAAATTCTATCAAATTTGTTCAATTTACGTCGTTCCTATTTCATATAGCATACTGGGCTGGGCGGCATCGTAAAGCGCGTGGAATGGCGAGTAAAATGCACTATTAATCTTCTATGATAGGGCAATCAGAGACCCGATTAGATCATTTTATATTTTGGTTAATATAAGAATTCAGCGAAATTCTATCACATTTGTTCAATTTGCGTCGCTCCTATTTCAGATAGCGTATTGGGCTAAGCGGCATCTCAAAGCGCATGAAATGACGAATAAAATGCACTATTAAGCTTGTGCGCTAGGGCGAACAGAGACCCGATTAGATCATTTAACATTATGGTAAATAAATGAATTCAGCAAAATTCTATCACATTTGTTCAATTTACGTCGGTCCTATTTCAGATAGCGTACTGGGCTACGCGGTATCTTAAAGCGCGTGGAATGGCGAGTAAAATGCACTATTAAACTTCTAGGATAAGGCAAACGGAGACCCGATTAGACCATTTTATATTACGGTTAATATAAGAATTCAGCGTTATTCTATCACATTTGTTCAACTTACGTCGCTCCTATTTCAGAAAGCGTATTCGGATAGGCGGCATCTTAAAGCGCGTGGAATGGCGAGTAAAATGCACTATTAATCTTCTCGGGTAATGCAAACAGAGACCCGATTAGATCATTTTATATTACGGTTAATATAAGATTTCAGGGAAATTCTATCACATTTGTTCAATTTACGTCGCTCCTATTTCAGATAGCTATTGGGCTAAGCGGCATCTCAAAGCGCATGAAATGACGAGAAGAAATGCACTATTAAACTTCTTGGGTAGGGCGAACAGAGACCCGATTACATCATTTTATATTATGGTTAACATAAGAATTCAGCGAAATTCTATCACATTTGTTCAATTTGCGTCGCTCCTATTTCAGATAGCGTATTGGGCTAAGCGGCATCTCAAAGCGCATGAAATGACGAATAAAATGCACTATTAATCTTGTTCGCTAGGGCGATCAGAGACCCGATTAGATCATTTAACATTATGTTAAATAAAAGAATTCAGCGAAATTCTATCACATTTGTTCAATTTACGTCGCTCCTATTTCAGATAGCGTACTGGGCTAGGCAGCATCTCAAAGCGCATGAAATGACGAGTAAAATGCTCTATTAAACTTCTAGGGTAGGGCAAACAGAGACCCGATTAGGTCATTTCATATTATGGATAATTTAAGAATTCAGCGAAATTCTATCACATTTGTTCAATGTACGTCGCTCCTATTTCAGATAGCGTACTGGGCTAAGCGGCATCTCAAAGCGCATGAAATGGCGAGTAAAATGCACTATTAAACTTCTAGGGTAGGGCAATGAGAGACCCGATTATATCATTTTATATTTTGGATAATATAAGAATTCAGCGAAATTCTATCACATTTGTTCAATTTACGTCGCTCCTATTTCAGATAGCGTATTGGGCTAAGCGGCATCTCAAAGCACATGGAATGGTGAGTGAAATGCACTATTAAACTTCTAGGGTAGGGCGAACAGAGCCCGAATAGATCATTTTATATTACGGTTAATATAAGAATTCAGCGTAATTCTATCACATTTGTTCAACTAACGTCGCTCCTATTTCAGATAGCGTACTGCGCTAGGCGGCATCTTAAAGCGCGTGGAAGGGCGAGTAAAATGCACTACCAAACTTCTATGATAGGGCAATCAGAGTTCCGAATAGATCATTTTATATTTTGTTTACTATAACATTTCAGGGAAATTCTATCACATTTGTTCAATTTACGTCGCTCCTATTTCAGACAGCTTATTGGGCTAAGCGGCATCTCAAAGCGCATGAAATGACGAGTAAAATGCACTATTAAACTTCTAGGGTAGGGCAATCAGAGACCCGATTAGATCATTTTATATTATGGTTAATTTAAGAATTCAGCAAAATTCTATCACATTTGTTCAATTTACTTCGTTCCTATTTCAGATAGCATACTGGGCTGGGCGGCATCTTAAAGCGCGTGGAATGGCGAGTAAAATGCACTATTAATCTTCTATGATAGGGCAATCAGAGACCCGATTAGATCATTTTATATTTTGGTTAATATAAGAATTCAGCGACATTCTATCACATTTGTTCAATTTGCGTCGCTCCTATTTCAGATAGCGTATTGGCCTAAGCGGCATCTCAAAGCGCATGAAATGACGAATAAAATGCACTATTAAGCTTGTACGCTAGGGCGAACAGAGACCCGGTTAGATCATTTAACATTATGTTAAATTAAAGAATTCAGCGAAATTCTATCACATTTGTTCAATTTACGTCGCTCCTATTTCAGATAGCGTACTGGGCTTGGCGGCATCTCAAAGCGCATGAAATGACGAGTAAAATGCTCTATTAAACTCCTAGGGTAGGGCAAACAGAGACCCGATTAGGTCATTTCATATTATGGTTAATTTAAGAATTCAGCGAAATTCTATCACATTTGTTCAAGTTACATCGCTCCTATTTCGGATAGCTTATTGGGCTAAGCGGCATCTCAAAGCGCATGAAATGGCGAGTAAAATGCACTATTAAACTTCTAGGATAAGGCAAACAGAGACCCGATTAGATGATTTTATATTACGGTTAATATAAGAATTCAGCGTAATTCTGTCACATTTGTTCAAGTTACGTAGCTCCTATTTCAGATAGCGTACTGGGCTAGGCGGCAACTTAAACCGCGTGGAATGGCGAGTAAAATGCACTATTAAACTTCTATGATAGGGCAATCAGAGACCCGATTAGATCATTTTATATTTTGGTTAATATAAGAATTCAGCGAAATTCTATAACATTTTTTCAATTTACGTCGCTCCTATTTCAGATAGTGTACTGGGCTAGGCGGCATCTTAAAGCGCGTGGAAGGGCGAGTAAAATGCACTACTAAACGTCTATGATAGGGCAATCAGAGTCCCGTTTAGATCATTTTATATTTTCTTTAATATAAGATTTCAGGGAAATTCTATCACATTTGTTCAATTTACGTCGCTCCTATTTCAGATAGCTATTGGGCTAACCGGCATCTCCAAGCGCATGAAATGACGAGAGAAATGCACTATTAAACTTCTTGGGTAGGGCGAACAGAGACCCGATTACATCATTTTATATTATGGTTAATTTAAGAATTCAGCAAAATTCTATCACATTTGTTCAATTTACGTCGCTCCTATTTCAGATAGCGTGCTGTGATACGCGGTATCTTAAAGCGCGTGGAAGGGCGAGTAAAATGCACTACTAAACTTCTATGATAGGGCAATCAGAGTCCCGTTTAGATCATTTTATATTTTCTTTAATCTAAGATTTCAGGGAAATTCTATCACATTTGTTCAACTTACGTCGCTCCTATTTCAGATAGCGTACTGTGCTAGGCGGCATCTCAAAGCGGGTGGAATGGCGAGTAAAATGCACTCTTAAACATCTATGATAGGGCAATCAGAGACCCGATTAGATCATTTTATATTTTGGTTAATATAAGAATTCAGCGAAATTCTATCACATTTGTTCAATTTGCGTCGCTCCTATTTCAGATAGCGTATTGGGCTAAGCGGCATCTCAAAGCGCATGAAATGACGAATAAAATGCACTATTTAGCTTGTACGCTAGGGCGAACAGAGACCCGATTAGATCATTTAACATTATGGTAAATAAAAGAATTCAGCAAAATTCTATCACATTTGTTCAATTTACGTCGCTCCTATTTCAGATAGCGTATTGGGCTAAGCTGCATCTCAAAGCGCATGAAATGACGAATAAAATGCACTATTAAGCTTGTACGCTAGGGCGAACAGAGACCCGATTAGATCATTTAACATTATGGTAAATAAAAGAATTCAGCAAAATTCTATCACATTTGTTCAATTTACGTCGCTCCTATTTCAGATAGCGTACTGGGCTACGCGGTGTCTTAAAGCGCGTGGAATGGCGAGTAAAATGCACTATTAAACTTCTAGGATAAGGCAAACGGAGACCCGATTAGACCATTTTATATTACGGTTAATATAAGAATTCAGCGTTATTCTATCACATTTGTTCAACTTACGTCGCTCCTATTTCAGAAAGCGTACTCGGATAGGCGGCATCTTAAAGCGCGTGGAATGGCGAGTAAAATGCACTATTAAACTTCTCGGGTAATGCAAACAGAGACCCGATTAGGTCATTTTATATTACGGTTAATATAAGATTTCAGGGAAATTCTATCACATTTGTTCAATTTACGTCGCTCCTATTTCAGATAGCTATTGGGCTAAGCGGCATCTCAAAGCCCATGAAATGACGAGAGAAACGCACTATTAAACTTCTTGGGTAGGGCGAACAGAGACCCGATTACATCATTTTATATTATGGTTAATATAAGAATTCAGCGAAATTCTATCACATTTGTTCAATTTGCGTCGCTCCTATTTCAGATAGCGTATTGGGCTAAGCGGCATCTCCAAGCGCATGAAATGGCGAGAGAAATGCACTATTAAACTTCTTGGGTAGGGCGAACAGAGACCCGATTACATCATTTTATATTATGGTTAATTTAAGAATTCAGCAAAATTCTATCACATTTGTTCAATTTACGTCGCTCCTATTTCAGATAGCGTGCCGGGCTACGCGGTATCTTAAAGCGCGTGGAAGGGCGAGTAAAATGCACTACTAAACTTCTATGATAGGGCAATCGGAGTCCCGTTTAGATCATTTTATATTTTCTTTAATATAAGATTTCAGGGAAATTCTATCACATTTGTTCAACTTACGTCGCTTCTATTTCAGATAGCGTATTGGGCTAAGCGGCATCTCCAAGCGCATGAAATGGCGAGTAAAATGCACTATTAAACTTCTAGGATAAGGCAAACAGAGACCCGATTAGATCATTTTATATTACGGTTAACATAAGGATTCAGCGTAATTCTGTGACATTTGTTCAACTTACGTAGCTCCTATTTCAGATAGCGTACTGCGCTAGGCGGCATCTTAAAGCGCGTGGAAGGGCGAGTAAAATGCACTACTAAACTTCTAGGGTAGGGCAATCAGAGACCCGCTTAGATCATTTTATATTTTGGTTAATATAAGAATCCAGCGAAATTCTATCACATTTGTTCAATTTACGTCGCTCCTATTTCAGATAGCGTATTGGGCTAAGCGGCACCTCACAGCGCACGAAAGGGCGAGTAAAATGCACTATTAAACTTCTAGGGTAAGGCAATCAGAGACCCGATAAGATCGTTTCATATTTTGGTTAATATAAGAATTCAGCGAAGTTCTATCACATTTGTTCAATTTACGTCGCTCCTATTTCAGATAGCTATTGGGCTTAGCGGCATCTCAAAGCGCATGAAATGACGAGAGAAATGCACTATTAAACTTCTTGGGTAGGGCGAACAGAGACCCGATTACATCATTTTATATTATGGTTAATATAAGAATTCAGCGATATTCTATCGCATTTGTTCAATTTGCGTCGCTCCTATTTCAGATAGCGTATTGGGCTAAGCGGCATCTCAAAGCGCATGAAATGACGAATAAAATGCACTATTAAGCTTCTACGCTAGGGCGAACAGAGACCCGATTAGATCATTTAACATTATGGTAAATAAAAGAATTCAGCGAAATTCTATCACATTTGTTCAATTTACGTCGCTCCTATTTCGGATAGCGTACTGGGCTAGGCGGCATCTCAAAGCGCATGAAATGACGAGTAAAATGCTCTATTAAACTTCTAGGGTAGGCAAACAGAGACCCGATTAGATCATTTTATATTACGGTTAATATAAGAATTCAGCGTAATTCTGTCACATTTGTTCAAGTTACGTAGCTCCTATTTCAGATAGCGTACTGGGCTAGGCGGCAACATAATCCGCGTGGAATGGCGAGTAAAATGCACTATTAAACTTCTATGATAGGGCAATCAGAGACCCGATTAGTTCATTTTATATTTTGGTTAATATAAGAATCCAGCGAAATTCTATCACATTTGTTCAATTTACGTCGCTCCTATTTCAGATAGCGTATTGGGCTAAGCGGCATCTCAAAGCGCATGAAATGGCGAGTAAAATGCACTCTTAAACTTCTAGGATAAGGCAAACATAGGCCCGATTAGATCATTTTATATTACGGTTAACATAAGAATTCAGAGTAATTCTGTGACATTTGTTCAACTTACGTAGCTCCTATTTCAGATAGCGTACTGGGCTAGGCGGCAACTTAAAGCGCGTGGAATGGCGAGTAAAATGCAGTATTAAACTTCTATGATAGGGCAATCAGAGACCCGATTAGATTATTTTATATTTTGGTTAATATAAGAATCCAGCGAAATTCTATCACATTTGTTCAATTTACGTCGCTCCTATTTCAGATAGCGTATTGGGCTAAGCGGCATCTCACAGCGCACGAAAGGGCGAGTAAAATGCACTATTAAACTTCTAGGGTAGGGCAATCAGAGACCCGATAAGATCATTTCATATTTTGGTTAATATAAGAATTCAGCGAAATTCTATCACATTTGTTCAATTTACGTCGCTCCTATTTCAGATAGCGTATTGGGCTAAGCGGCATCTCAAAGCGCATGGAATGGCGAGTGAAATGCACTATTAAACTTCTAGGGTAGGGCGAACAGACACCCGAATAGATCATTTTATATTACGGTTAATATAAGAATTCAGCGTAATTCTATCACATTTGTTCAACTAACGTCGCTCCTATTTCAGATAGTGTACTGGGCTAGGCGACATCTTAAAGCGCGTGGAAGGGCGAGTAAAATGCACTTCTAAACTTCTATGATAGGGCAATCAGAGTTCCGAATAGATCATTTTATATTTTGTTTACTATAACATTTCAGGGAAATTCTATCACATTTCTTCAATTTAAGTCGCTCCTATTTCAGATAGCGTATTGGGCTAAGCGGCATCTCAAAGCGCAAGAAATGGCGAGTAAAATGCACTATTAAGCTTCTAGGGTTGGGCACATATAGACCCGATTAGATCATTTTATATTATGGTTAATTTAAGAATTCAGCGTTATTCTATCACATTTGTTCAACTTACGTCGCTCCTATTTCAGATAGCGTACTCGGATAGGCGGCATCTTAAAGCGCGTGGAAAGGCGAGTAAAATGCACTATTAAACTTCGAGGGTAATGCAAACAGAGACCCGATTAGATCATTTTATGTATTGTTTAATATAAGATTTCAGGGAAATTCTATCACATTTGTTCAATTTACGTCGCTCCTATTTCAGATAGCGTATTGGGCTAAGCGGCATCTCAAAGCGCAAGAAATGGCGAGTAAAATGCACTATGAAGCTTCTAGGGTTGGGCACATATAGACCCGATTAGATCATTTTATATTATGGTTAATTTAAGAATTCAGCGAAATCCTATCACATTTGTTCATTTTACGTCGCTCCTATTTCAGATAGCGTATTGGGCTAGGCGGCATCTTAAAGCGCGTGGAATGGCGAGTAAAATGCACTATTAAACTTCTATAATAGGGCAATCAGAGACCCGATTAGATCATTTTATATTTTGGTTAATATAAGGATTCAGCGTAATTCTATCACATTTGTTCAATTTACGTCGCTCCTATTTCAGATAGCGTATTGGGCTAAGCGGCATCTCAAAGCGCACGAAATGGCGAGTAAAATGCACTATTAAACTTCTAGGGTAAGGCAAACAGAGACCCAATTAGATCATTTTATATTACGGTTAATATAAGAATTCAGCGTAATTCTATCACATTTGTTCAACATACGTCGCTCCTATTTCAGATAGTGTACTGGGCTAGGCGGCATCTTAAAGCGCGTGGAAGGGCGAGTAAAATGCACTACTAAACTTCTATGGTAGGGCAATCAGAGTCCCGTTTAGATCATTTTATGTATTGTTTAATATAAGAATTCAGCGAAATTCTATCACATTTGTTCAATTTACGTCGCTCCTATTTCAGATAGCGTATTGGGCTAAGCGGCATCTCAAAGCGCAAGAAATGACGAGTAAAATGCACTATTAAACTTCTAGGGTAGGGCAAACAGAGACCACATTAGATCATTTTATATTATGGTTAATTTAAGAATTCAGTGAAATTCTCTCACATTTGTTCAATTTACATCGCTCCTATTTCAGATAGCGACTTGTGCTAAGCGGCATCTCAAAGCGCAAGAAATGACGAGTAAAATGCACTATTAAACTTCTAGGGTAGGGCAAACAGAGACCACATTAGATCATTTTATATTATGGTTAATTTAAGAATTCAGTGAAATTCTCTCACATTTGTTCAATTTACGTCGCTGATATTTCAGATAGCGTATTGGGGTAAGCGGCGTCTCAAAGTGCAAGAAACGGCGAGTAAAATGCACAATTAAACTTCTAGGGTAGGGCAAACAGAGACCCGATTAGGTCATTTCATATTATGGTTAATTTAAGAATACAGAAAAATTCTATCACATTTGTTCAATTTACGTCGCTCCTATTTCAGATAGCGTACCCGGATAGGCGGCATCTTAAAGCGCGAGGAATGGCGAGTAAAATGCACTATTAAACTTCTATGATAGGGCAATCAGAGACCCGATTAGATCATTTTATATTTTGGTTAATATAAGAATTCAGCGAAATTCTATCACATTTGTTCAATTTACGTCGCTCCTATTTCAGATAGCGTATTGGGCTAAGCGGCATCTCAAAGCGCATGAAATGGCGTGTAAAATGCACTATTAAACTTCTAGGATAAGGCAAACAGAGACCCGATTAGATCATTTTATATTACGGTTAACATAAGAATTCAGCGTAATTCTGTGACATTCGTTCAACTTACGTAGCTCCTATTTCAGATAGCGTACTGGGCTAGGCGGCAACTTAAAGCGCGTGGAATGGCGTGTAAAATGCACTATTAAACTTCTATGATAGGGCAATCAGAGTCCCGATTAGATCATTTTCTATTTTGGTTAATATAAGAATCCAGCGAAATTCTATCACATTTGTTCAATTTACGTCGCTCCTATTTCAGATAGCGTACCCGGATAGGCGGCATCTTAAAGCGCGAAGAATGGCGAGTAAAATGCACTATTAAACTTCTATGATAGGGCAATCAGAGACCCGATTAGATCATTTTATATTTTGGTTAATATAAGAATTCAGCGAAATTCTATCACATTTGTTCAATTTACGTCGCTCCTATTTCAGATAGCGTATTGGGCTAAGCTGCATCTCAAAGCGCAAGAAATGGCTCGTACAATGCCCTATTCAACTTCTAGGGTAGGGCAAACAGAGACCGGATTAGATCATTTTATATTTTGGTTAATATAAGAATTCAGCGAAATTCTATCACATTTGTTCAATTTACGTCGCTGATATTTCAGATAGCGTATTGGGCTAAGCGGCATCTCAAAGCGCAAGAAATGGCGAGTAAAATGCACTATTAAACTTCTATGGTAATGCAAACAGAGACCCGATTAGATCATTTTATATTACGGTTAATATAAGAATTCAGCGTAATTCTATCACATTTGTTCAACATACGTCGCTCCTATTTCAGATAGTGTACTGGGCTAGGCGGCATCTTAAAGCGCGTGCAGTGACGAGTAAAATGCACTATTAAACTTCTATGATAGGGCAATCAGAGACCCAATTAGATCATTTTATATTTTGGTTAATATAAGAATTCAGCGAAATTCTATCACATTTGTTCAATTTACGTCGCTCCTATTTCAGATAGCGTACCCGGATAGGCGGCATCTTAGAGCGCGAGGAATGGCGAGTAAAATGCACTATTAAACTTCTATGATAGGGCAATCAGAGACCCGATTAGATCATTTTATATTTTGGTTAATATAAGAATTCAGCGAAATTCTATCACATTTGTTCAATTTACGTAGCTCCTATTTCAGATAGCGTATTGGGCTAAGCGGCATCTCAAAGCGCATGAAATGGCGAGTAAAATGCACTATTAAACTTCTATGGTAATGCAAACAGAGACCCGATTAGATCATTTTATATTACGGTTAATATAAGAATTCAGCGTAATTCTATCACATTTGTTCAACATACGTCGCTCCTATTTCAGATAGTGTACTGGGCTAGGCGGCATCTTAAAGCGCGTGGAAGTGCGAGTAAAATGCACTACTAAACTTCTATGGTAGGGCAATCAGAGTCCCGTTTAGATCATTTTATGTATTGTTTAATATAAGAATTCAGCGAAATTCTATCACATTTGTTCAATTTACGTCGCTCCTATTTCAGATAGCGTATTGGGCTAAGCGGCATCTCAAAGCGCAAGAAATGACGAGTAAAATGCACTATTAAACTTCTAGGGTAGGGCAAACAGAGACCACATTAGATCATTTTATATTATGGTTAATTTAAGAATTCAGTGAAATTCTCTCACATTTGTTCAATTTACATCGCTCCTATTTCAGATAGCGACTTGTGCTAAGCGGCATCTCAAAGCGCAAGAAATGACGAGTAAAATGCACTATTAAACTTCTAGGGTAGGGCAAACAGAGACCACATTAGATCATTTTATATTTTGGTTAATATAAGAATTCAGCGAAATTCTATCACATTTGTTCAATTTACGTCGCTCCTATTTCAGATAGCTTATTGGGCTAAGAGGCATCTCAAAGCGCATGAAGTGGCGAGTCAAATGCACTATTAAACTTCTAGGGTAGGGCGAACAAAGACCCGATTAGATCATTTTACATTAAGGTTAATATAAGAATTCAGCGAAATTCTATCACATTTGTTCAATTTACGTCGCTGATATTTCAGATAGCGTATTGGGCTAAGCGGCATCTCAAAGCGCAAGAAATGGCGAGTAAAATGCACTCTTAAACTTCTAGGATAAGGCAAACATAGGCCCGATTAGATCATTTTATATTACGGTTAACATAAGAATTCAGCGTAATTCTGTGACATTTGTTCAACTTACGTAGCTCCTATTTCAGATAGCGTACTGGGCTAGGCGGCAACTTAAAGCGCGTGGAATGGCGAGTAAAATGCAGTATTAAACTTCTATGATAGGGCAATCAGAGACCCGATTAGATTATTTTATATTTTGGTTAATATAAGAATCCAGCGAAATTCTATCACATTTGTTCAATTTACGTCGCTCCTATTTCAGATAGCGTATTGGGCTAAGCGGCATCTCACAGCGCACGAAAGGGCGAGTAAAATGCACTATTAAACTTCTAGGGTAGGGCAATCAGAGACCCGATAAGATCATTTCATATTTTGGTTAATATAAGAATTCAGCGAAATTCTATCACATTTGTTCAATTTACGTCGCTCCTATTTCAGATAGCGTATTGGGCTAAGCGGCATCTCAAAGCGCATGGAATGGCGAGTGAAATGCACTATTAAACTTCTAGGGTAGGGCGAACAGACACCCGAATAGATCATTTTATATTACGGTTAATATAAGAATTCAGCGTAATTCTATCACATTTGTTCAACTAACGTCGCTCCTATTTCAGATAGTGTACTGGGCTAGGCGACATCTTAAAGCGCGTGGAAGGGCGAGTAAAATGCACTTCTAAACTTCTATGATAGGGCAATCAGAGTTCCGAATAGATCATTTTATATTTTGTTTACTATAACATTTCAGGGAAATTCTATCACATTTCTTCAATTTAAGTCGCTCCTATTTCAGATAGCGTATTGGGCTAAGCGGCATCTCAAAGCGCAAGAAATGGCGAGTAAAATGCACTATTAAGCTTCTAGGGTTGGGCACATATAGACCCGATTAGATCATTTTATATTATGGTTAATTTAAGAATTCAGCGTTATTCTATCACATTTGTTCAACTTACGTCGCTCCTATTTCAGATAGCGTACTCGGATAGGCGGCATCTTAAAGCGCGTGGAAAGGCGAGTAAAATGCACTATTAAACTTCGAGGGTAATGCAAACAGAGACCCGATTAGATCATTTTATGTATTGTTTAATATAAGATTTCAGGGAAATTCTATCACATTTGTTCAATTTACGTCGCTCCTATTTCAGATAGCGTATTGGGCTAAGCGGCATCTCAAAGCGCAAGAAATGACGAGTAAAATGCACTATGAAGCTTCTAGGGTTGGGCACATATAGACCCGATTAGATCATTTTATATTATGGTTAATTTAAGAATTCAGCGAAATCCTATCACATTTGTTCATTTTACGTCGCTCCTATTTCAGATAGCGTATTGGGCTAGGCGGCATCTTAAAGCGCGTGGAATGGCGAGTAAAATGCACTATTAAACTTCTATAATAGGGCAATCAGAGACCCGATTAGATCATTTTATATTTTGGTTAATATAAGAATTCAGCGAAATTCTATCACATTTGTTAAATTTACGTCGCTGATATTTCAGATAGCGTATTGGGCTAAGCGGCATCTCAAAGCGCATGAAATGGCGAGTAAAATGCACTATTAAACTTCTATGGTAATGCAAACAGAGACCCAATTAGATCATTTTATATTACGGTTAATATAAGAATTCAGCGTAATTCTATCACATTTGTTCAACATACGTCGCTCCTATTTCAGATAGTGTACTGGGCTAGGCGGCATCTTAAAGCGCGTGGAAGTGCGAGTAAAATGCACTACTAAACTTCTATGGTAGGGCAATCAGAGTCCCGTTTAGATCATTTTATGTATTGTTTAATATAAGAATTCAGCGAAATTCTATCACATTTGTTCAATTTACGTCGCTCCTATTTCAGATAGCGTATTGGGCTAAGCGGCATCTCAAAGCGCAAGAAATGACGAGTAAAATGCACTATTAAACTTCTAGGGTAGGGCAAACAGAGACCACATTAGATCATTTTATATTATGGTTAATTTAAGAATTCAGTGAAATTCTCTCACATTTGTTCAATTTACATCGCTCCTATTTCAGATAGCGACTTGTGCTAAGCGGCATCTCAAAGCGCAAGAAATGACGAGTAAAATGCACTATTAAACTTCTAGGGTAGGGCAAACAGAGACCACATTAGATCATTTTATATTTTGGTTAATATAAGAATTCAGCGAAATTCTATCACATTTGTTCAATTTACGTCGCTCCTATTTCAGATAGCTTATTGGGCTAAGAGGCATCTCAAAGCGCATGAAGTGGCGAGTCAAATGCACTATTAAACTTCTAGGGTAGGGCGAACAAAGACCCGATTAGATCATTTTACATTAAGGTTAATATAAGAATTCAGCGAAATTCTATCACATTTGTTCAATTTACGTCGCTGATATTTCAGATAGCGTATTGGGCTAAGCGGCATCTCAAAGCGCAAGAAATGGCGAGTAAAATGCACTATTAAACTTCTATGGTAATGCAAACAGAGACCCGATTAGATCATTTTATATTACGGTTAATATAAGAATTCAGCGTAATTCTATCACATTTGTTCAACATACGTCGCTCCTATTTCAGATAGTGTACTGGGCTAGGCGGCATCTTAAAGCGCGTGCAGTGACGAGTAAAATGCACTATTAAACTTCTATGATAGGGCAATCAGAGACCCAATTAGATCATTTTATATTTTGGTTAATATAAGAATTCAGCGAAATTCTATCACATTTGTTCAATTTACGTCGCTCCTATTTCAGATAGCTTATTGGGCTAAGAGGCATCTCAAAGCGCATGAAGTGGCGAGTCAAATGCACTATTAAACTTCTAGGGTAGGGCGAACAAAGACCCGATTAGATCATTTTACATTAAGGTTAATATAAGAATTCAGCGAAATTCTGTCACATTTGTTCAATTTACATCGCTCCCATTTCAGATAGCGACTTGTGCTAAGCGGCATCTCAAAGCGCAAGAAATGACGAGTATAATGCACTATTAAACTTCTAGGGTAGGGCAAACAGAGACCACATTAGATCATTTTATATTATGGTTAATTTAAGAATTCAGTGAAATTCTCTCACATTTGTTCAATTTACGTCGCTGATATTTCAGATAGCGTATTGGGCTAAGCGGCATCTCAAAGCGCAAGAAATGGCGAGTAAAATGCACTATTAAACTTCTAGGGTAGGGCAAACAGAGACCCGATTAGGTCATTTCATATTATGGTTAATTTAAGAATACAGAAAAATTCTATCACATTTGTTCAATTTACGTCGCTCCTATTTCAGATAGCGTACCCTAATAGGCGGCATCTTAAAGCGCGAGGAATGGCGAGTAAAATGCACTATTAAACTTCTATGATAGGGCAATCAGAGACCCGATTAGATCATTTTATATTTTGGTTAATATAAGAATTCAGCGGAATTCTATCACATTTGTTCAATTTACGTCGCTCCTATTTCAGATAGCGTATTGGGCTAAGCGGCATCTCAAAGCGCATGAAATGGCGTGTAAAATGCACTATTAAACTTCTAGGATAAGGCAAACAGAGACCCGATTAGATCATTTTATATTACGGTTAACATAAGAATTCAGCGTAATTCTGTGACATTTGTTCAACTTACGTAGCTCCTATTTCAGATAGCGTACTGGGCTAGGCGGCAACTTAAAGCGCGCGGAATGCCGAGTAAAATGAACTATTAAACTTCTGTGATAGGGCAATCAGAGACCCGATTAGATCATTTTATATTATGGTTAATTTAAGAATTCAGCGAAATTCTATCACATTTGTTCAATTTACGTCGCTCCTATTTCAGATAGCGTATTGGGCTAAGCGGCATCTCAAAGCGCATGAAATGGCGAGTAAAATGCACTATTAAACTTCTATGGTAATGCAAACAGAGACCCGATTAGATCATTTTATATTACGTTTAATATAAGAATTCAGCGTAATTCTATCACATTTGTTCAACATACGTCGCTCCTATTTCAGATAGTGTACTGGGCTAGGCGGCATCTTAAAGCGCGTGGAAGGGCGAGTAAAATGCACTACTAAACTTCTATGATAGGGCAATCAGAGACCCGATTAGATCATTTTCTATTTTGGTTAGTATAAGAATTCAGCGTAATTCTATCACATTTGTTCAACTAACGTCGCTCCTATTTCAGATAGCGTACTGCGCTAGGCGGCATCTTAAAGCGCGTGGAAGGGCGAGTAAAATGCACTACTAAACTTCTATGATAGGGCAATCAGAGTTCCGAATAGATCATTTTATATTTTGTTTACTATAACATTTCAGGGAAATTCTATCACATTTGTTCAATATACGTCTATTTCAGATAGCGTATTGTGCTAAGCGGCATCTCAAAGCGCAGGAAATGGCGAGTAAAATGCACTATTAAGCTTCTAGGGTTGGGCACATAGAGACCCGATTAGATCATTTTATATTATGGTTAATTTAAGAATTCAGCGAAATCCTATCACATTTGTTCATTTTACGTCGCTCCTATTTCAGATAGCGTATTGGGCTAAGCGGCATCTCAAAGCGCATGAAATGGCGAGTAAAATGCACTATTAAACTTCTAGGGTGGGGCAATCAGAGACCCGATAAGAACATTTTATATTACGGTTAATATAAGAATTCAGCGAAGTTCTATCACGTTTGTTCAATTTACGTCGCTCCTATTTCAAATAGCTTATTGGGCTAAGCGGCAACTCAAAGCGCATGAAATGACGAGTGAAATGCACTATTAAACTTCTAGGGTAGGGCGAACAAAGACCCGATTAGATCATTTTAAATTAAGGTTAAAATAAGAATTCAGCGAAATTCTATCACATTTGTTCAATTTACGTCGCTCCTATTTCAGATAGCGTATTGGGCTAAGCTGCATCTCAAAGCGCAAGAAATGGCTCGTACAATGCACTATTCAACTTCTAGGGTAGGGCAAACAGAGACCCGATTAGATCATTTTCTATTTTGGTTAATATAAGAATTCAGCGTAATTCTATCACATTCGTTCAACTTACGTAGCTCCTATTTCAGATAGCGTACTGGGCTAGGCGGCATCTTAAATCGCGTGGAATGGCGAGTAAAATGCACTATTAAACTTCTATGATAGGGCAATCAGAGACCCGATTAGATCATTTTATATTTTGGTTAATATAAGAATTCAGCGAAATTCTATCACATTTGTTCAATTTACGTCGCTCCAATTGCAGATAGCTTATTGGGCTAAGCGGCATCGCAAAGCGCATGAATTGACGAGAGAAATGCACTATTAAACTTCTTGGGTACGGCGAACAAAGACCCGATTAGATCATTTTACATTAAGGTTAATATAAGAATTCAGCGAAATTCTATCACATTTGTTCAATTTACATCGCTCCTATTTCAGATAGCGACTTGTGCTAAGCGGCATCTCAAAGCGCAAGAAATGGCGAGTAAAATGCACTATTAAACTTCTAGGGTAGGTCAAACAGAGACCCGATTAGGTCATTTCATATTATGGTTAATTTAAGAATTCAGCGAAATTCTATCACATTTGTTTAATTTACGTCGCTCCTATTTCAGATAGCGTATTGGGATAAGCGGCATCTCGAAGCGCATGAAATGCTGAGTAAAATGCGCTATTAAACTTCTAGGGTAGGGCAATCAGAGACCCGATTAGATCATTTTATATTATGGTTAATTTAAGGATTCAGCAAAATTCTATCACATTTGTTCAATTTACGTCGTTCCTATTTCAGATAGCATACTGGGCTAGGCGGCAACTTAAAGCGCGCGGAATGGCGAGTAAAATGCACTATTAAACTTCTATGATAGGGCAATCAGAGACCCGATTAGATCATTTTATATTATGGTTAATTTAAGAATTCAGCGAAATTCTATCACATTTGTTCAATTTACGTCGCTCCTATTTCAGATAGTGTATTGGGCTAAGCGGCATCTCAAAGCGCATGAAATGGCGAGTAAAATGCACTATTAAACTTCTATGGTAATGCAAACAGAGACCCGATTAGATCATTTTATATTACGGTTAATATAAGAATTCAGCGTAATTCTATCACATTTGTTCAACATACGTCGCTCCTATTTCAGATAGTGTACTGGGCTAGGCGGCATCTTAAAGCGCGTGCAGTGACGAGTAAAATGCACTTTAAACTTCTATGATAGGGCAATCAGAGACCCGATTAGATCATTTTATATTTTGGTTAATATAAGAATTCAGCGAAATTCTATCACATTTGTTCAATTTACGTCGCTCCTATTTCAGATAGCTTATTGGGCTAAGAGGCATCTCAAAGCGCATGAAGTGGCGAGTCAAATGCACTATTAAACTTGTAGGGTAGGGCGAACAAAGACCCGATTAGATCATTTTACATTAAGGTTAATATAAGAATTCAGCGAAATTCTATCACATTTGTTCAATTTACATCGCTCCTATTTCAGATAGCGACTTGTGCTAAGCGGCATCTCAAAGCGCAAGAAATGACGAGTAAAATGCACTATTAAACTTCTAGGGTAGGGCAAACAGAGACCACATTAGATCATTTTATATTATGGTTAATTTAAGAATTCAGTGAAATTCTCTCACATTTGTTCAATTTACGTCGCTGATATTTCAGATAGCGTATTGGGCTAAGCGGCATCTCAAAGCGCAAGAAATAGCGAGTAAAATGCACTATTAAACTTCTAGGGTAGGGCAAACAGAGACCCGATTAGGTCATTTCATATTATGGTTAATTTAAGAATACAGAAAAATTCTATCACATTTGTTCAATTTACGTCGCTCCTATTTCAGATAGCGTACCCGGATAGGCGGCATCTTAAAGCGCGAGGAATGGCGAGTAAAATGCACTATTAAACTTCTATGATAGGGCAATCAGAGACCCGATTAGATCATTTTATATTTTGGTTAATATAAGAATTCAGCGAAATTCTATCACATTTGTTCAATTTACGTCGCTCCTATTTCTGATAGCGAATTGGGCTAAGCGGCATCTCAAAGCGCACGAAAGGGCGAGTAAAATGCTCTATTAAACTTCTAGGGTAGGGCAAACAGAGACCCGATTAGGTCATTTCATATTATGGTTAATTTAAGAATTCAGCGAAATTCTATCACATTTGTTCAATTTACGTCGCTCCTATTTGAGATAGCGTATTGGGCTAAGTGGCATCTCAATGCGCATGAAATGGCCAGTAAAATGCACTATTAAACTTCTAGGATAAGGCAAACGGAGACCCGATTAGACCATTTCATATTACGGTTAATATAAGAATTCAGCGTTATTCTATCACATTTGTTCAACTTACGTCGCTCCTATTTCAGATAGCGTACTGGGCTAGGCGGCATCTCAAAGCGCAAGAAATGGCGAGCAAAATGCACTCTTAAACTTCTAGGGTAGGGCAAACAGAGACCCGATTAGATCATTTTATATTTTGGTTAATATAAGAATTCAGCGAAATTCTATCACATTTGTTCAATTTACGTCGCTCCTATTTCAGATAGCGTATTGGGCTAAACGGCATCTCAAAGCGCAAGAAATGGCGAGTAAAATGCACTATTAAACTTCTAGGGTGGGGCAAACAGAGACCAGTTTAGATCACTTTATATTATGGTTAATTTAAGAATTCAGCGAAATTCTATCTCATTTGTTCAATTTACGTCGATCCTATTGCAGACACCGTATTGGGCTAAGCGGCATCTCAAAGCGCATGGAATGGCGAGTAAAATGCACTATTAAACTTCTATGGTAATGCAAACAGAGACCCGATTAGATCATTTTATATTACGGTTAATATAAGAATTCTGCGTAATTCTATCACATTTGTTCAACATACGTCGCTCCTATTTCAGATAGTGTACTGGGCTAGGCGGCATCTTAAAGCGCGTGGAAGGGCGAGTAAAATGCACTACTAAACTTCTATGATAGGGCAATCAGAGTCCCGTTTAGATCATTTTATATTTTGTTTAATATAAGATTTCAGGGAAATTCTATCACATTTGTTCAATTTACGTCGCTCCTATTTCAGATAGCTATTCGGCTAAGCGGCATCTCAATGCGCATGAAATGACGAGAGAAATGCACTATTAAACTTCTTGGGTAGGGCGAACAGAGACCCGATTACATCATTTTATATTATGGTTAATTTAAGAATTCAGCAAAATTCTATCACGTTTGTTCAATTTACGTCGCTCCTATTTCAGATAGCGTACTGGGCTAGGCGGCATCTTAAAGCGCGTGCAGTGACGAGTAAAACGCACTATTAAACTTCTATGATAGGGCAATCAGAGACCCGATTAGATCATTTTATATTTTGATTAATATAAGAATTCAGCGAAATTCTATCACATTTGTTCAATTTACGTCGCTCCTATTTCAGATAGTGTACTGGGCTAGGCGGCATCTTAAAGCGCGTGGAAGGGCGAGTAAAATGCACTACTAAACTTCTATGATAGGGCAATCAGAGTCCCGTTTAGATCATTTTATATTTTCTTTAATATAAGATTTCGGGGAAATTCTATCACATTTGTTCAATTTACGTCGCTCCTATTTCAGATAGCTATTGGGCTAAGCGGCATCTCAAAGCGCATGAAATGACGAGAGAAATGTACTATTAAACTTGTAGGGTAGGGCGAACAGAGACCCGATTACATCATTTTATATTATGGTTAATTTAAGAATTCAGCAAAATTCTATCACATTTGTTCAATTTACATCGCTGCTATTTCAGATAGCGTATTGGGCTAAGCGGCATCTCAAAGCGCATGGAATGACGAGAAAATGCACTAATAAACTTCTAGGATAAGGCAAACGGAGATCCGATTAGACCATTTTATATTACGGTTAATATAAGAATTCAGCGTAATTCTATCACATTTGTTCATCATGCGTCGCTCCTATTTCAGATAGTGTACTGGGCTAGGCGGCATCTTAAAGCGCGTGGAAGGGCGAGTAAAATGCACTACTAAACTTCTATGGTAGGGCAATCAGAGTCCCGTTTAGATCATTTTATATTTTGTTTAATATAAGATTTCAGGGAAATTCTATCACATTTGTTCAATTTACGTCGCTCCTATTTCAGATAGCTATTCGGCTAAGCGGCATCTCAAAGCGTATGAAATGACGAGAGAAATGCACTATTAAACTTCTTGGGTAGGGCGAACAGAGACCCGATTAGGTCATTTCATATTATGGTTAATTACAGAATTCAGCGAAATTCTATCACATTTGTTCAATTTACATCGCTCCTATTTCAAATAGCGTATTGGGCTAAGCGGCATCTCAATGCGCATGAAATGGCGAGTAAAATGCACAATTAAACTTCTATGATAGGGCAATCAGAGTCCCGATTAGATCATTTTCTATTTTGGTTAATTTAAGAATCCAGCGAAATTCTATCACATTTGTTCAATTTACGTCGCTCCTATTTCAGATAGCGTATTGGGCTAAGCGGCATCTCAAAGCGCACGAAAGGGCGAGTAAAATGCACTATTAAACTTCTAGGGTAGGGCAATCAGAGACCCGATAAGATCATTTTATATTTTGGTTAATATAAGAATTCAGCGAAATTCTATCACATTTGTTCAATTTACGTCGTTCCTATTTCAGATAGGGTATTGGGCTAAGCGGCATCTCAAAGCGCATGGAATGGCGAGTGAAATGCACTATTAAACTTCTAGGGTAGGGCGAACAGACACCCGAATAGATCATTTTATTTTACGGTTAATATAAGAATTCAGCGTAATTCTATCACATTTGTTCAACTAACGTCGCTCTTATTTCAGATAGCGTACTGAGCTAGGCGGCATCTTAAAGCGCGTGGAAGGGCGAGTAAAATGCACTTCTAAACTTCTATGATAGGGCAATGAGAGTTCCGAATAGATCATTTTATATTTTGTTTACTATAACATTTCAGGGAAATTCTATCACATTTGTTCAATTTACGTCGCTCCTATTTCAGATAGCGTATTGGGCCAAGCGGCATCTCAAAGCGCAAGAAATGGCGAGTAAAATGCAATATTAAGCTTCTAGGGTTGGGCACATAGAGACCCGATTAGATCATTTTATATTATGGTTAATTTAAGAATTCAGCGAAATCCTATCACATTTGTTCATTTTACGTCGCTCCTATATCAGATAGCGTATTGGGCTAAGCGGCATCTCAAAGCGCAAGAAATGGCGAGTAAAATGCACTATTAAACTTCTAGGGTAGGGCAAACAGAGACCCCATTAGATCATTTTATATTTTGGTTAATATAAGAATTCAGCGTTATTCTATCACATTTGTTCAACTTACGTCGCTCCTATTTCAGATAGCGTACTCGGATAGGCGGCATCTTAAAGCGCGTGGAAAGGCGAGTAAAGTGCACTATTAAACTTCGAGGGTAATGCAAACAGAGACCCGATTAGATCATTTTATATTACGGTTAATATAAGATTTCAGGGAAATTCTATCACATTTGTTCAATTTACGTCGCTCCTACTTCAGATAGCTATTGGGCTAAGCGGCATCTCAAAGCGCATGAAATGACGACAGAAATGCACTATTAAACTTCTTGGGTAGGGCGAACAGAGACCCGATTACATCATTTTATATTATGGTTAATATAAGTATTCAGCGATATTCTATCACATTTATTCAATTTACGTCGCTCCTATTTCAGATAGCGTACTGGGCTAGGCGGCATCTCAAAGCGCATGAAATGACGAATAAAATGCTCTATTAAACTTCTAGGGTAGGGCAAACAGAGACCCGATTAGGTCATTTCATATTATGGTTAATTTAAGAATTCAGCGAAATTCTATCACATTTGTTCAATTTACGTCGCTCCTATTTCAGATAGCGTATTGGGCTAAGCGGCATCTCAATGCGCATGAAATGGCCAGTAAAATGCACTATTAAACTTCTAGGATAAGGCAAACGGAGACCCGATTAGACCATTTCATATTACGGTTAATATAAGAATTCAGCGTTATTCTATCACATTTGTTCAACTTACGTCGCTCCTATTTCAGATAGCGTACTGGGCTAGGCGGCATCTTAAAGCGCAAGAAATGGCGAGCAAAATGCACTCTTAAACTTCTAGGGTAGGGCAAACAGAGACCCGATTAGATCATTTTATATTTTGGTTAATATAAGAATTCAGCGAAATTCTATCACATTTGTTCAATTTACGTCGCTCCTATTTCAGATAGCGTATTGGGCTAAGCGGCATCTCAAAGCGCAAGAAATGGCGAGTAAAATGCACTATTAAACTTCTAGGGTGGGGCAAACAGAGACCAGTTTAGATCACTTTATATTATGGTTAATTTAAGAATTCAGCGAAATTCTATCTCATTTGTTCAATTTACGTCGATCCTATTGCAGACACCGTATTGGGCTAAGCGGCATCTCAAAGCGCATGGAATGGCGAGTAAAATGCACTATTAAACTTCTATGGTAATGCAAACAGAGACCCGATTAGATCATTTTATATTACGGTTAATATAAGAATTCAGCGTAATTCTATCACATTTGTTCAACATACGTCGCTCCTATTTCAGATAGTGTACTGGGCTAGGCGGCATCTTAAAGCGCGTGGAAGGGCGAGTAAAATGCACTACTAAACTTCTATGATAGGGCAATCAGAGTCCCGTTTAGATCATTTTATATTTTGTTTAATATAAGATTTCAGGGAAATTCTATCACATTTGTGCAATTTACGTCGCTCCTATTTCAGATAGCTATTGGGCTAAGCGGCATCTCAATGCGCATGAAATGACGAGAGAAATGCACTATTAAACTTCTTGGGTAGGGCGAACAGAGACCCGATTACATCATTTTATATTATGGTTAATTTAAGAATTCAGCAAAATTCTATCACGTTTGTTCAATTTACGTCGCTCCTCTTTCAGATAGCGTACTGGGCTAGGCGGCATCTTAAAGCGCGTGCAGTGACGAGTAAAACGCACTATTAAACTTCTATGATAGGGCAATCAGAGACCCGATTAGATCATTTTATATTTTGATTAATATAAGAATTCAGCGAAATTCTATCACATTTGTTCAATTTACGTCGCTCCTATTTCAGATAGTGTACTGGGCTAGGCGGCATCTTAAAGCGCGTGGAAGGGCGAGTAAAATGCACTACTAAACTTCTATGATAGGGCAATCAGAGTCCCGTTTAGATCATTTTATATTTTCTTTAATATAAGATTTCGGGGAAATTCTATCACATTTGTTCAATTTACGTCGCTCCTATTTCAGATAGCTATTGGGCTAAGCGGCATCTCAAAGCGCATGAAATGACGAGAGAAATGTACTATTAAACTTTTAGGGTAGGGCGAACAGAGACCCGATTACATCATTTTATATTATGGTTAATTTAAGAATTCAGCAAAATTCTATCACATTTGTTCAATTTACATCGCTGCTATTTCAGATAGCGTATTGGGCTAAGCGGCATCTCAAAGCGCATGGAATGGCGAGTAAAATGCAGTATTAAACTTCTATGATAGGGCAATCAGAGACCCGATTAGATCATTTTATATTTTGGTTAATATAAGAATTCAGCGAAATTCTGTCACATTTGTTCAATTTACGTCGCTCCAATTTCAGATAGCTTATTGGGCTAAGCGGCATCGCAAAGCGCATGAATTGACGAGTGAAATGCACTATTAAACTTCTTGGGTAGGGCGAACAAAGACCCGATTAGATCATTTTAAATTAAGGTTAATATAAGAATTCAGCGAAATTCTATCTCATTTGTTCAATTTACATCGCTCCTATTTCAGATAGCGACTTGTGCTAAGCGGCATCTCAAAGCGCAAGAAATGGCGAGTAAAATGCACCATTACACTTCTAGGGTAGGGCAAACAGACACCCGAATAGATCATTTTATATTACGGTTAACATAAGAATTCAGCGAAATTCTATCACATTTGTTCAATTTACGTCGCTCCTATTTCAGATAGCGTACTGGGCTAGGCGGCATCTTAAAGCGCGTGGAAGGGCGAGTAAAATGCACTTCTAAACTTCTATGATAGGGCAATGAGAGTTCCGAATAGATCATTTTATATTTTGTTTACTATAACATTTCAGGGAAATTCTGTCACATTTGTTCAATTTACGTCGCTCCTATTTCAGATAGCGTATTGGGCTAAGCGGCATCTCAAAGCGCAAGAAATGGCGAGTAAAATGCACTATTAAGCTTCTAGGGTTGGGCACATAGAGACCCGATTAGATCATTTTATATTATGGTTAATTTAAGAATTCAGCGAAATCCTATCACATTTTTTCAATTTACGTCGCTCCTATTTCAGATAGTGTACTGGGCTAGGCGGCATCTTAGAGCGCGTGGAAGGGCGAGTAAAATGCACTACTAAACGTCTATGATAGGGCAATCAGAGTCCCGTTTAGATCATTTTATATTTTCTTTAATATAAGATTTCAGGGAAATTCTATCACATTTGTTCAATTTACGTCGCTCCTATTTCAGATAGTGTACTGGGCTAGGCGGCATCTTAAAGCGCGTGGAAGGGCGAGTAAAATGCACTACTAAACGTCTATGATAGGGCAATCAGAGTCCCGTTTAGATCATTTTATATTTTCTTTAATATAAGATTTCAGGGAAATTCTATCACATTTGTTCAATTTACGTCGCTCCTATTTCAGATAGCTGTTGAGCTAAGCGGCATCTCAAAGCGCATGAAATGACGAGAGAATTGCACTATTAAACTTCTTGGGTAGGGCGAACAGAGACCCGATTACATCATTTTATATTACGGTTAATATAAGAATTCAGCGTAATTCTATCACATTTGTTCAACTTACGTCGCTCCTATTTCAGATAGCGTATTGGGCTAAGCGGCATCTCAAAGCGTATGAACTGACGAGAGAAATGCACTATTAAACTTCTTGGGTAGGGCGAACAGAGACCCGATTAGGTCATTTCATATTATGGTTAATTTAAGAATTCAGCGAAATTCTATCACATTTGTTCAATTTACATCGCTCCTATTTCAAATAGCGTATTGGGCTAAGCGGCATCTGCATGCGCATGAAATGGCGAGTAAAATGCACTATTAAACTTCTAGGATAAGGCAAATGGAGACCCGATTAGACCATTTTATATTACGGTTAATATAAGAATTCAGCGTTATTCTATCACATTTGTTCAACTTACGTCGCTCCTATTTCAGATAGCGTACTCGGATAGGCGGCATCTTAAAGCGCGTGGAAAGGCGAGTAAAATGCACTATTAAACTTCGGGGGTACTGCAAACAGAGACCCGATTACATCATTTTATATTATGGTTAATATAAGAATTCAGCGATATTCTATCGCATTTGTTCAATTTGCATCGCTCCTATTTCAGATAGCGTATTGGGCTAAGCGGCATCTCAAAGCGCATGAAATGACGAATAAAATGCACTATCAAGCTTCTACGCTAGGGCGAACAGAGACCCGATTAGATCATTCAACATTATGGTAAATAAAAGAATTCATCGAAATTCTATCACATTTGTTCAATTTACGTCGCTCCTGTTTCAGATAGCGTATTGGGCTAAGCGGCATCTCAAAGCGCATGAAATGACGAATAAAATGCACTATTAAGCTTCTACGCTAGGGCGAACAGAGACCCGATTAGATCATTCAACATTATGGTAAATAAAAGAATTCAGCGAAATTCTATCACATTTGTTCAATTTACGTCGCTCCTATTTCTGATAGCGTACTGGTGCTAGGCGGCATCTCAAAGCGCATGAAATGACGAGTAAAATGCTCTATTAAACTTCTAGGGTAGGGCAAACAGAGACCCGATTAGGTCATTTCATATTATGGTTAATTTAAGAATTCAGCGAAATTCTATCACATTTGTTCAAGTTACATCGCTCCTATTTCAGATAGCTTATTGGGCTAAGCGGCATCTCAAAGTGCATGAAATGGCGAGTAAAATGCACTATTAAACTTCTAGGATAAGTCAAACAGAGACCCGATTAGGTCATTTTATATTACGGTTAATATAAGAATTCAGCGTAATTCTGTCACATTTGTTCAAGTTACGTAGCTCCTATTTCAGATAGCGCACTGGGCTAGGCGGCAACTTAAACCGCGTGGAAAGGCGAGTAAAATGCACTATTAAACTTCGAGGGTAATGCAAACAGAGACCCGATTAGGTCATTTCATATTATGGTTAATTTAAGAATTCAGCGAAATTCTATCACATTTGTTCAATTTACGTCGCTCCAATTTCAGATAGCTTATTGGGCTAAGCGGCATCGCAAAGCGTATGAATTGACGAGTGAAATGCACTATTAAGCTTGTACGCTAGGGCGAACAGAGACCCGATTAGATCATTTAACATTATGGTAAATAAAAGAATTCAGCAAAATTCTATCACATTTGTTCAATTTACGTCGCTCCTATTTCAGATAGCGTATTGGGCTAAGCTGCATCTCAAAGCGCATGAAATGACGAATAAAATGCACTATTAAGCTTGTACGCTAGGGCGAACAGAGACCCGATTAGATCATTTAACATTATGGTAAATAAAAGAATTCAGCAAAATTCTATCACATTTGTTCAATTTACGTCGCTCCTATTTCAGATAGCGTACTGGGCTACGCGGTGTCTTAAAGCGCGTGGAATGGCGAGTAAAATGCACTATTAAACTTCTAGGATAAGGCAAACGGAGACCCGATTAGACCATTTTATATTACGGTTAATATAAGAATTCAGCGTTATTCTATCACATTTGTTCAACTTACGTCGCTCCTATTTCAGAAAGCGTACTCGGATAGGCGGCATCTTAAAGCGCGTGGAATGGCGAGTAAAATGCACTATTAAACTTCTCGGGTAATGCAAACAGAGACCCGATTAGGTCATTTTATATTACGGTTAATATAAGATTTCAGGGAAATTCTATCACATTTGTTCAATTTACGTCGCTCCTATTTCAGATAGCTATTGGGCTAAGCGGCATCTCAAAGCCCATGAAATGACGAGAGAAATGCACTATTAAACTTCTTGGGTAGGGCGAACAGAGACCCGATTACATCACTTTATATTATGGTTAATATAAGAATTCAGCGAAATTCTATCACATTTGTTCAATTTGCGTCGCTCCTATTTCAGATAGCGTATTGGGCTAAGCGGCATCTCAAAGCGCACGAAAGGGCGAGTAAAATGCACTATTAAACTTCTAGGGTGGGGCAAGCAGCGACCCGATCAGATCATGTTATATTACGGTTAATATAAGAATTCAGCGAAGTTCTGTCACATTTGTTCAATTTACGTCGCTCCTATTTCAGATAGCTATTGGGCTAAGCGGCATCTCCAAGCGCATGAAATGGCGAGAGAAATGCACTATTAAACTTCTTGGGTAGGGCGAACAGAGACCCGATTACATCATTTTATATTATGGTTAATTTAAGAATTCAGCAAAATTCTATCACATTTGTTCAATTTACGTCGCTCCTATTTCAGATAGCGTGCCGGGCTACGCGGTATCTTAAAGCGCGTGGAAGGGCGAGTAAAATGCACTACTAAACTTCTATGATAGGGCAATCAGAGTCCCGTTTAGATCATTTTATATTTTCTTTAATATAAGATTTCAGGGAAATTCTATCACATTTGTTCAACTTACGTCGCTCCTATTTCAGATAGCGTACTGGGCTAGGCGGCATCTCAAAGCGGGTGGAATGGCGAGTAAAATGCACTCTTAAACATCTATGATAGGGCAATCAGAGACCCGATTAGATCATTTTACATTTTGGTTAATATAAGAATTCAGCGAAATTCTATCACATTTGTTCAATTTGCATCGCTCCTATTTCAGATAGCGTATTGGGCTAAGCGGCATCTCAAAGCGCATGAAATGACGAATAAAATGCACTATTAAGCTTGTACGCTAGGGCGAACAGAGACCCGATTAGATCATTTAACATTATGGTAAATAAAAGAATTCAGCAAAATTCTATCACATTTGTTCAATTTACGTCGCTCCTATTTCAGATAGTGTATTGGGCTAAGCGGCATCTCAAAGCGCATGAAATGGCGAGTAAAATGCACTATTAAACTTCTATGGTAATGCAAACAGAGACCCGATTAGATCATTTTATATTACGGTTAATATAAGAATTCAGCGTAATTCTATCACATTTGTTCAACATACGTCGCTCCTATTTCAGATAGTGTACTGGGCTAGGCGGCATCTTAAAGCGCGTGCAGTGACGAGTAAAATGCACTTTAAACTTCTATGATAGGGCAATCAGAGACCCGATTAGATCATTTTATATTTTGGTTAATATAAGAATTCAGCGAAATTCTATCACATTTGTTCAATTTACGTCGCTCCTATTTCAGATAGCTTATTGGGCTAAGAGGCATCTCAAAGCGCATGAAGTGGCGAGTCAAATGCACTATTAAACTTCTAGGGTAGGGCGAACAAAGACCCGATTAGATCATTTTACATTAAGGTTAATATAAGAATTCAGCGAAATTCTATCACATTTGTTCAATTTACATCGCTCCTATTTCAGATAGCGACTTGTGCTAAGCGGCATCTCAAAGCGCAAGAAATGACGAGTAAAATGCACTATTAAACTTCTAGGGTAGGGCAAACAGAGACCACATTAGATCATTTTATATTATGGTTAATTTAAGAATTCAGTGAAATTCTCTCACATTTGTTCAATTTACGTCGCTGATATTTCAGATAGCGTATTGGGCTAAGCGGCATCTCAAAGCGCAAGAAATAGCGAGTAAAATGCACTATTAAACTTCTAGGGTAGGGCAAACAGAGACCCGATTAGGTCATTTCATATTATGGTTAATTTAAGAATACAGAAAAATTCTATCACATTTGTTCAATTTACGTCGCTCCTATTTCAGATAGCGTACCCGGATAGGCGGCATCTTAAAGCGCGAGGAATGGCGAGTAAAATGCACTATTAAACTTCTATGATAGGGCAATCAGAGACCCGATTAGATCATTTTATATTTTGGTTAATATAAGAATTCAGCGAAATTCTATCACATTTGTTCAATTTACGTCGCTCCTATTTCTGATAGCGAATTGGGCTAAGCGGCATCTCAAAGCGCACGAAAGGGCGAGTAAAATGCTCTATTAAACTTCTAGGGTAGGGCAAACAGAGACCCGATTAGGTCATTTCATATTATGGTTAATTTAAGAATTCAGCGAAATTCTATCACATTTGTTCAATTTACGTCGCTCCTATTTCAGATAGCGTATTGGGCTAAGCGGCATCTCAATGCGCATGAAATGGCCAGTAAAATGCACTATTAAACTTCTAGGATAAGGCAAACGGAGACCCGATTAGACCATTTCATATTACGGTTAATATAAGAATTCAGCGTTATTCTATCACATTTGTTCAACTTACGTCGCTCCTATTTCAGATAGCGTACTGGGCTAGGCGGCATCTTAAAGCGCAAGAAATGGCGAGCAAAATGCACTCTTAAACTTCTAGGGTAGGGCAAACAGAGACCCGATTAGATCATTTTATATTTTGGTTAATATAAGAATTCAGCGAAATTCTATCACATTTGTTCAATTTACGTCGCTCCTATTTCAGATAGCGTATTGGGCTAAGCGGCATCTCAAAGCGCAAGAAATGGCGAGTAAAATGCACTATTAAACTTCTAGGGTGGGGCAAACAGAGACCAGTTTAGATCACTTTATATTATGGTTAATTTAAGAATTCAGCAAAATTCTATCACATTTGTTCAATTTACATCGCTGCTATTTCAGATAGCGTATTGGGCTAAGCGGCATCTCAAAGCGCATGGAATGACGAGTAAAATGCACTAATAAACTTCTAGGATAAGGCAAACGGAGATCCGATTAGACCATTTTATATTACGGTTAATATAAGAATTCAGCGTAATTCTATCACATTTGTTCAACTTACATCGCTCCTATTTCAGATAGCGTACTGGGCTAGGCGGCATCTCAAAGCGCGTAGAATGGCGAGTAAAATGCACTCTTAAACATCTGTGATAGGGCAATCAGAGACCCGATTAGATCATTTTATATTTTGGTTAATATACGAATTCAGCGAAATTCTATCACATTTGTTCAATTTACGTCGCTCCTATTTCGGATAGCGTATTGGGCTAAGCTGCATCCCGAAGCGCAAGAAATGGCGACTAAAATGCACTATTAAACTTCTAGGGTAGGGCAAACTGAGACCGGATTAGATCATTTTATATTACGGTTAATATAAGAAATCAGCGTAATTCTGTCACATTTGTTCAATTTACATCGCTGCTATTTCAGATAGCGTATTGGGCTAAGCGGCATCTCAAAGCGCATGGAATGACGAGTAAAATGCACTAATAAACTTCTAGGATAAGGCAAACGGAGATCCGATTAGACCATTTTATATTACGGTTAATATAAGAATTCAGCGTAATTCTATCACATTTGTTCAACTTACATCGCTCCTATTTCAGATAGCGTACTGGGCTAGGCGGCATCTTAAAGCGCGTGGAATGGCGAGTAAAATGCAGTATTAAACTTCTATGATAGGGCAATCAGAGACCCGATTAGATCATTTTATATTTTGGTTAATATAAGAATTCAGCGAAATTCTGTCACATTTGTTCAATTTACGTCGCTCCAATTTCAGATAGCTTATTGGGCTAAGCGGCATCGCAAAGCGCATGAATTGACGAGTGAAATGCACTATTAAACTTCTTGGGTAGGGCGAACAAAGACCCGATTAGATCATTTTAAATTAAGGTTAATATAAGAATTCAGCGAAATTCTATCTCATTTGTTCAATTTACATCGCTCCTATTTCAGATAGCGACTTGTGCTAAGCGGCATCTCAAAGCGCAAGAAATGCCGAGTAAAATGCACCATTACACTTCTAGGGTAGGGCAAACAGACACCCGAATAGATCATTTTATATTACGGTTAACATAAGAATTCAGCGAAATTCTATCACATTTGTTCAATTTACGTCGCTCCTATTTCAGATAGCGTACTGGGCTAGGCGGCATCTTAAAGCGCGTGGAAGGGCGAGTAAAATGCACTTCTAAACTTCTATGATAGGGCAATGAGAGTTCCGAATAGATCATTTTATATTTTGTTTACTATAACATTTCAGGGAAATTCTGTCACATTTGTTCAATTTACGTCGCTCCTATTTCAGATAGCGTATTGGGCTAAGCGGCATCTCAAAGCGCAAGAAATGGCGAGTAAAATGCACTATTAAGCTTCTAGGGTTCGGCACATAGAGACCCGATTAGATCATTTTATATTATGGTTAATTTAAGAATTCAGCGAAATCCTATCACATTTTTTCAATTTACGTCGCTCCTATTTCAGATAGTGTACTGGGCTAGGCGGCATCTTAGAGCGCGTGGAAGGGCGAGTAAAATGCACTACTAAACGTCTATGATAGGGCAATCAGAGTCCCGTTTAGATCATTTTATATTTTCTTTAATATAAGATTTCAGGGAAATTCTATCACATTTGTTCAATTTACGTCGCTCCTATTTCAGATAGTGTACTGGGCTAGGCGGCATCTTAAAGCGCGTGGAAGGGCGAGTAAAATGCACTACTAAACGTCTATGATAGGGCAATCAGAGTCCCGTTTAGATCATTTTATATTTTCTTTAATATAAGATTTCAGGGAAATTCTATCACATTTGTTCAATTTACGTCGCTCCTATTTCAGATAGCTGTTGAGCTAAGCGGCATCTCAAAGCGCATGAAATGACGAGGGAATTGCACTATTAAACTTCTTGGGTAGGGCGAACAGAGACCCGATTACATCATTTCATATTACGGTTAATATAAGAATTCAGCGTAATTCTATCACATTTGTTCAACTTACGTCGCTCCTATTTCAGATAGCGTATTGGGCTAAGCGGCATCTCAAAGCGTATGAACTGACGAGAGAAATGCACTATTAAACTTCTTGGGTAGGGCGAACAGAGACCCGATTAGGTCATTTCATATTATGGTTAATTTAAGAATTCAGCGAAATTCTATCACATTTGTTCAATTTACATCGCTCCTATTTCAAATAGCGTATTGGGCTAAGCGGCATCTGCATGCGCATGAAATGGCGAGTAAAATGCACTATTAAACTTCTAGGATAAGGCAAATGGAGACCCGATTAGACCATTTTATATTACGGTTAATATAAGAATTCAGCGTTATTCTATCACATTTGTTCAACTTACGTCGCTCCTATTTCAGATAGCGTACTCGGATAGGCGGCATCTTAAAGCGCGTGGAAAGGCGAGTAAAATGCACTATTAAACTTCGGGGGTAGGGCAAACAGAGACCCGATTAGGTCATTTCATATTATGGTTAATTTAAGAATTCAGCGAAATTCTATCACATTTGTTCAAGTTACATCGCTCCTATTTCAGATAGCTTATTGGGCTAAGCGGCATCTCAAAGTGCATGAAATGGCGAGTAAAATGCACTATTAAACTTCTAGGATAAGGCAAACGGAGACCCGATTAGACCATTTTATATTACGGTTAATATAAGAATTCAGCGTTATTCTATCACATTTGTTCAACTTACGTCGCTCCTATTTCAGAAAGCGTACTCGGATAGGCGGCATCTTAAAGCGCGTGGAATGGCGAGTAAAATGCACTATTAAACTTCTCGGGTAATGCAAACAGAGACCCGATTAGGTCATTTTATATTACGGTTAATATAAGATTTCAGGGAAATTCTATCACATTTGTTCAATTTACGTCGCTCCTATTTCAGATAGCTATTGGGCTAAGCGGCATCTCAAAGCCCATGAAATGACGAGAGAAATGCACTATTAAACTTCTTGGGTAGGGCGAACAGAGACCCGATTACATCACTTTATATTATGGTTAATATAAGAATTCAGCGAAATTCTATCACATTTGTTCAATTTGCGTCGCTCCTATTTCAGATAGCGTATTGGGCTAAGCGGCATCTCAAAGCGCACGAAAGGGCGAGTAAAATGCACTATTAAACTTCTAGGGTGGGGCAAGCAGCGACCCGATCAGATCATGTTATATTACGGTTAATATAAGAATTCAGCGAAGTTCTGTCACATTTGTTCAATTTACGTCGCTCCTATTTCAGATAGCTATTGGGCTAAGCGGCATCTCCAAGCGCATGAAATGGCGAGAGAAATGCACTATTAAACTTCTTGGGTAGGGCGAACAGAGACCCGATTACATCATTTTATATTATGGTTAATTTAAGAATTCAGCAAAATTCTATCACATTTGTTCAATTTACGTCGCTCCTATTTCAGATAGCGTGCCGGGCTACGCGGTATCTTAAAGCGCGTGGAAGGGCGAGTAAAATGCACTACTAAACTTCTATGATAGGGCAATCAGAGTCCCGTTTAGATCATTTTATATTTTCTTTAATATAAGATTTCAGGGAAATTCTATCACATTTGTTCAACTTACGTCGCTCCTATTTCAGATAGCGTACTGGGCTAGGCGGCATCTCAAAGCGGGTGGAATGGCGAGTAAAATGCACTCTTAAACATCTATGATAGGGCAATCAGAGACCCGATTAGATCATTTTACATTTTGGTTAATATAAGAATTCAGCGAAATTCTATCACATTTGTTCAATTTGCGTCGCTCCTATTTCAGATAGCGTATTGGGCTAAGCGGCATCTCAAAGCGCATGAAATGACGAATAAAATGCACTATTAAGCTTGTACGCTAGGGCGAACAGAGACCCGATTAGATCATTTAACATTATGGTAAATAAAAGAATTCAGCAAAATTCTATCACATTTGTTCAATTTACTTCGCTCCTATTTCAGATAGCGTATTGGGCTAAGCGGCATCTCAATGCGCATGAAATGGCCAGTAAAATGCACTATTAAACTTCTAGGATAAGGCAAACGGAGACCCGATTAGACCATTTCATATTACGGTTAATATAAGAATTCAGCGTTATTCTATCACATTTGTTCAACTTACGTCGCTCCTATTTCAGATAGCGTACTGGGCTAGGCGGCATCTTAAAGCGCAAGAAATGGCGAGCAAAATGCACTCTTAAACTTCTAGGGTAGGGCAAACAGAGACCCGATTAGATCATTTTATATTTTGGTTAATATAAGAATTCAGCGAAATTCTATCACATTTGTTCAATTTACGTCGCTCCTATTTCAGATAGCGTATTGGGCTAAGCGGCATCTCAAAGCGCAAGAAATGGCGAGTAAAATGCACTATTAAACTTCTAGGGTGGGGCAAACAGAGACCAGTTTAGATCACTTTATATTATGGTTAATTTAAGAATTCAGCGAAATTCTATCTCATTTGTTCAATTTACGTCGATCCTATTGCAGACACCGTATTGGGCTAAGCGGCATCTCAAAGCGCATGGAATGGCGAGTAAAATGCACTATTAAACTTCTATGGTAATGCAAACAGAGACCCGATTAGATCATTTTATATTACGGTTAATATAAGAATTCAGCGTAATTCTATCACATTTGTTCAACATACGTCGCTCCTATTTCAGATAGTGTACTGGGCTAGGCGGCATCTTAAAGCGCGTGGAAGGGCGAGTAAAATGCACTACTAAACTTCTATGATAGGGCAATCAGAGTCCCGTTTAGATCATTTTATATTTTGTTTAATATAAGATTTCAGGGAAATTCTATCACATTTGTGCAATTTACGTCGCTCCTATTTCAGATAGCTATTGGGCTAAGCGGCATCTCAATGCGCATGAAATGACGAGAGAAATGCACTATTAAACTTCTTGGGTAGGGCGAACAGAGACCCGATTACATCATTTTATATTATGGTTAATTTAAGAATTCAGCAAAATTCTATCACGTTTGTTCAATTTACGTCGCTCCTCTTTCAGATAGCGTACTGGGCTAGGCGGCATCTTAAAGCGCGTGCAGTGACGAGTAAAACGCACTATTAAACTTCTATGATAGGGCAATCAGAGACCCGATTAGATCATTTTATATTTTGATTAATATAAGAATTCAGCGAAATTCTATCACATTTGTTCAATTTACGTCGCTCCTATTTCAGATAGTGTACTGGGCTAGGCGGCATCTTAAAGCGCGTGGAAGGGCGAGTAAAATGCACTACTAAACTTCTATGATAGGGCAATCAGAGTCCCGTTTAGATCATTTTATATTTTCTTTAATATAAGATTTCGGGGAAATTCTATCACATTTGTTCAATTTACGTCGCTCCTATTTCAGATAGCTATTGGGCTAAGCGGCATCTCAAAGCGCATGAAATGACGAGAGAAATGTACTATTAAACTTTTAGGGTAGGGCGAACAGAGACCCGATTACATCATTTTATATTATGGTTAATTTAAGAATTCAGCAAAATTCTATCACATTTGTTCAATTTACATCGCTGCTATTTCAGATAGCGTATTGGGCTAAGCGGCATCTCAAAGCGCATGGAATGACGAGTAAAATGCACTAATAAACTTCTAGGATAAGGCAAACGGAGATCCGATTAGACCATTTTATATTACGGTTAATATAAGAATTCAGCGTAATTCTATCACATTTGTTCAACTTACATCGCTCCTATTTCAGATAGCGTACTGGGCTAGGCGGCATCTCAAAGCGCGTAGAATGGCGAGTAAAATGCACTCTTAAACATCTGTGATAGGGCAATCAGAGACCCGATTAGATCATTTTATATTTTGGTTAATATACGAATTCAGCGAAATTCTATCACATATGTTCAATTTACGTCGCTCCTATTTCGGATAGCGTATTGGGCTAAGCTGCATCCCGAAGCGCAAGAAATGGCGACTAAAATGCACTATTAAACTTCTAGGGTAGGGCAAACTGAGACCGGATTAGATCATTTTATATTACGGTTAATATAAGAAATCAGCGTAATTCTGTCACATTT